>JANHGC010001908.1:47198-59778 GCA_027560395.1 Boaedon fuliginosus
TCTGATCCAACAGCTGTGCAGCAGCTATCCGTGGATAGCCGCCACGGAGCTGTTGGATCAGAGTGCTTGCAGAACACCACAAAGATTTTGAAGTCAATCATGCGCAGCGCATTTGACAGGCGATAGGGAAGCGCAACCCACAAAGCGGGTAAACAGCAAACCGGTAGAAACCCATCCCTGCTTCTTTCCTAGCATGCTAATAACAACAATTCAAGCATTTTTCTAGGCAAGTTTCTTCTACCATGAATTATAAAAGAACAATTATAAAACAGGTTTTTCTCCTTTTAGTTTTGGCTTTTCTCAATCAGACGAAGAAGGAGGCAAAAAAGTAAAGACTTAAAATTCAGTTGCTTGAAGATTTCAGGACAATTTCCTAGAAACTCTGTGCCGTTTAAATGTATTTTATTTTTATCTCTTCTAGTTTTCTGTCAGTTAATTTATAGAGCTATCCTCTGTTTATTTATAGTGGCAACATATAGTAATGAAGTTGCTAAGCAACCATTAAAAAACAATATTCCTAAACTGTGATTTCTGACTACTTTCTAAGCCATTATGTTTTTAAGGGAAAATATTGCCACTAGAATTATTTGCTTAATGCAACTTTTGGCAATCTTCCCTTTCTGCTCATAACTGATAAACATACCAGGCTTTTTACTTTCTTATTACAGCTTACAATTACTGATCTTTCGTAGATTTTCCTGGGATTTTCTTGATAGTTTCTAGATTCAGTTGCCTTGGGTCAAAAAGTACAATGCTCATGTGTAGGTGGAAACATAAGAAATAATACACGTAACAAACCTTTGATTATGCCAGCATGACCATACCATGTAGGCATCATCTCTGAATCTGGCAATTCCCAGTTGATGTCAATCTCAGATTATACTATATGTACATACCGTATGTATAACTTTTGGATTTGGGTCTTTATATGCATTTTTATTGGGTAATGGGAGAGGGCCAATGAAAGGGATAAGGAAAGATAGCATGTTGCAGTACTGTACAGTTTTTTCATATACAGTCGTCATCGTCATCTTTTAATGACCCCATAATCCCTTGCGCTGTGGAGTCTGGGCAACTGAATAGAGCTGAGTGATTAGCCAATGCTGAGTTTCGTTCAGCAGATATATTCTCATCATGCCCAGAGAGACAAATATCTGCCTCTACCTAGGATCAAACTCTTTCATATACAGTATTCCTGCTAAATACTGATGTGAGCTATAACCTAATCTAGAAAGCTTTAAATCAATATTCTTTATAAAATAAGGACAATTTGCCCTTGAAATACAACTTCCAGTATTGTTGATAGTTTCAAACATCTCATTATCTTACAGCAGTTAAAAACCATGCCATAACATTTTTGTTTGTAAGAGAATATGGTAGAATTTAATTTAGTAAAAATATAAAAGCCACAATAATAAATAACATAAAAACAAAAATACTACCGGTAACACTGGCAAAGAGAAGATAAAAATGCCCCCCCTCAGCAATGGAGCCATTTCTCTAGCCCCAGATCTGGCAGCATAATCAATTCTTGAGTTCCTTCCAAATATCAGAAGGGATCGGGCTGATCTAATTTCAGGGGGAAGTTACCTGCCAGATTTATTTTAATTATGGATCTCTTTGCAACATTGGCATACAAATTATAAGAAGATATATAACAATATTAGACATGCACATTATGACATACAGAGGTAGCCAAATGATCAAAAATACTGTAAAGAGCAACATAATTATTAATACCTTATAATCAGACTGATAAATTAGTAGTAAATTTATTTTTTAAAGATGATTGTGTTTTGGAAAAAAATGTAGAAATATACCGGGAATGAGACAAAACAGGAACAAAGAAAAAAGAAAAAAGAAAAAAGAATGGAATACAAGAAGAAATGGTCAATTATTAAGAAATAAAAATAAAGGGCTAGAAAAATATTGTATGAGTACAGCTCACAACATAATATGTAATGCATAAGCCATCTAGAGTTACTTTAGTCATTGAGATGCATACAAAAATGCCCCATCAATTTGCTATTTTGCTTTGTGCTTTGCACAGCCTTCACTTCTAATAATTTTCTGGAACACTGAAGAAACAAAAGGGAATCATGATTTACCCACATCCAGATTCAGAATTAACCCATTCAATCTACCCAAGGAAAACATGTTTTGTATTATCTTCTTTAGGAACTTGGGTTGATTAAATGCAATGCACAACCATAATTCAGAACTCTACAATGGTAGTTATTCCCATGCCAAGTTTTTCTTTAATTTGCCCTTTTAGAATAATGAAGATCTCATAAATATTTTACAGATTTCAGTATTCTAGTGGGAAAATACCATGTTTTATCTGAAGTTTTGAGGTGCCAATGCTTTTATTTTAAGCAATCAATTCTCTCAATTTCTCATGTGCTGATATATTACTGGTAATATTGACAGCCATCTAAAGAATAGCTGTTGAATCTCTCCAAACATAATTGGCAACATAAGCTTATTACGTTTATTGTCATATTTTGTTATGGCTTAAGTCATCCTTGCCCAGTAGATAATGTCAGAATATATCTTGGCATTGGAATCCACAGAATATTGAACTAACATGGACTCTGGTCACACTAGTTTGGAGTTGTGACCTCCAACACTTCGAATTGGCCCCACCATGCATTAGGATTGTCTTAAATAACAGTACATTTATAACTTCACTTGTAACATTTTCCACCTAAGGTAAGATTTTACTACAAATTATTACAAAATGAATCAAAATTCTTAACTTAAGAAAACTTAACCATCTCTCATGTTATTCATTCATGTTATGAGAATAAGTACACCTGATTATTAGCCATGTTAATACAGTTAACACAGAAATATAAATCAAAAGCTTTGGAAACCTATACTAATCTATGGTGATGGCAAAATGATACCTGACAAATGATATCAACACACAAAAGCTGCATATAGAAGCTTCTGTGACAAGGTCTGATGCAAATACATACATAAGTCTGGCCCAAAGACTTCAAGTTGATTTTGTGTCTAGTACAGTATTTATAACTCACAATCTTTCATTTCTAGCCCAGTGTCTTTAACCATAATATCAGACTGGTTCTTGCAATCCCAAGCAATGTTCAGCTTCCCATTTACTCAAGTTGAAGTTTAAACCAAACCAATTCTAGTGATTTTCCCTCCCAATGGATGGATGCAGATATGTAGTGTCATATTTATATATGAATATGGATACATGTCTTTGTCCATGAATTTGAATTCAGTCCCTCATACATATCAACTAGGACTGTGAATGTTTAAAAAAATGTTTCAGAAATTCTCCACAAGCATTTCTTGCATAAACATGATCTTTGCTATATATTAAAGTATCTAATTTAGCCTAAAATGACATGCTTTAAGACATTAATTTTAATTCATGGATTCATTAGACTAGTAGTATCTTTTTCTGCTTCTTTTGCCATGTGAAAAGTCATGCTTGTGAGTAGCAAAGAAGAGTTATGCTTGTGTATCACACAAGAGTGTGAAGAATGGAGGTAAAAGGGAGAACTTCACAACTGGGTGGAGATGGAGAAGGAACAGGAATTGAGCTGGGAGGAAAGAAAAAGGCAGATATAAAATGAGGACGAAGACAAGAAGGAAAAAAGAAATCTGAAGATGGGAACAAAAGAAGGCAAGAAGTTGTTTAGATGTTAGATATAGGACTAAACTAAACAGACAGGGCCCACCTGCTCCTGAGGATCTGCTAATCTTGACTAACTTCCAGAGACATCTGAACTTTTCAGGAACTATGTTGCAATTATTTTTTCCTCATCATGTAAGTTCAAATAAAACTAAGTTTCCTGTCAAAGAAATATCATGGCACAAAAGTAGCATGATAAAGAGTAGCTGAATATCTACATTTGTTGTTCCTTTGTTATTTATTAAAGTTTTTCTTTAAATGATTGTTAAAGGCAGTTTTTAAACTGCTTTTTGTTGGATCCTGTTTTCTACTTTCAATTCTTAATCTTATTATAATCCAAATAATAAAAACTACATAGTAATTCAATTCCATTTATTACAGTCATAGACCAGAGACCAGAACAAATAAAAGCACCCAGTAAATAAAGAAACTACATAGTAATATTTTGCATATATTCCTTTTTGAGCTGGTAGTTCAATATAATCCTATTATATCAAACAGAATAGAATAGCAATATAATGCAACATTAAAAATAACAATGTCCCTAATTACAACAGAAAAAAAGGCCTAGAAAATTATATAATCAGATACTTTTTAAAAAATTGATTCATTTGCCATATTGCTCATAAAGCCCAAGCAACTTTAAAAACATAAAAATATGTTAATTTTCCTGTGTAATATTTATAATTATAGAGAGAGTATATTTTATTTTCTTAAAGTAATAAACTGTCATAAAATGTGCTCAAATAACCCTGGGTTGCTGCAAGCAACTGTAAATGCAGCATGCTGCAGGGTGTCCAAAGTGGAGACAAGTGAACAAGGGGCAACCGTCGGAACTTCAGATCTCATTTATAAGTTTCCTTTTTCAGGTAAGTTGTAACTTTGAAGGGTTGCTACGTGCTCGTTTGTCAGCCGAAGACCACCTGTATTTATAAGGAGAAAATAGGCAATCATCTTAGAGAATGCGAGCATCAGTGCTCTTGTTGTTTAAGACTTTCTTCCTAAATACCAATTCTTAAATACAAGTCAGAAGGAGCACTACGTTGACTTCATGTCATACTGACTCTACAAGGGACAATTCAAAGACAGTCTGAATACAGAGCATCAGATCCCTTTCATGTTTCCTCTTCCTTTATCTGCCTCTCTTCTCTATTTATAGCTGTTACAACATGACAAGGCAAGGTTGTAAAAGGGACTGTATGTCAAACTATGAGGGTAGAAAGAGGCCTTCAGAGAATTCACATTGAGTCTTGGTTTCTAATGTGGAATTGTTTCCTGTCCAAACTATGATGTACCATCTACGGGTTTGATTCAAGTCATTGACAGTTGTAGAAAATCCATTTCAAGGAACTGAATGGCAAAGAAATATGACAGGCTTTTTAAAACAGGATTTGGGGAGAAAAAGAGGAAAAAACTGTAATAAATACTTCAAAAGAAAGGTCAGATTCAAATGTAGCCAATCTGACCAATTTATTGCATTAAATTCTATATGCTACATTAAATGAAGCCATTATAGTGAATACATATTATGTTCAGGACAATTGTTATGGATTTCCTGCTATTTTATTGATAGGCTACTGTTGGTTTACACAGAAATATTTGGATTCGGTGTTACTGCATGTAAATGATTTCTTATAGATCATAATAATTATTACTTGGATTATTAGATACTGTAATAAAACAATCAGCAAGTTATATGATCTTTTAAAATTAGAATAAAGAGTTTATTACTATCCTAATTTAGCAGTAGATTATCGAAGTTAGGCGCTTACTTAAATTTTATGAAAAATTATTTTCTCATCAGCAGTAACCAACATTCCAACCACAATGCCAATGAACTCACCACTATATCTGATTATTAATGCTGTTGCTTTTGTGTATGGATAAAATCTGACACACAAGGCTAGCATTAATTAATAGTTGAACAAATCTTGAGGCCTCTGCGTGCCACTTATCTTAAGTGATATGATTTCTATAAACAAATATAAACAAGCTAATTGCCCTAAGATGGCAAACCTGAGAAATACTTAGCTACGCTTCTTGAAAGTCTCCACACCTATAAAATACTCATCAAATGAATGGGACATTGAGATTCACCCAGGAGCTTCAGAGTGGAATGGCATGCTGGAACAGCGCTCTTAGCAATTAATTGGGGCTAAGATACTCAACAAAACAAAATCTACTCTTTATTTAGGTGTTTTTTTGTCTTGGAGTAATCATAATTAGCTGGGAAGGGTTTTGTTTAATCGGACTGTTATACTTATTTACAATAAGTGTAAAGTGTACATTTACACTTATAAGAAATCATTAAGAGTGTGACTTTAATTCCATGGAGTTATATTTGGGAGAATATCACTTGAGAAGAAAATCCTCAATCTAAAATAATCTAAGAAAGATTATTCTTATGTGCATGTAAAAGATGAACTTTGTCTATGACTATAGGTATGCTAGTATAATGAAAATGATCATAAATAAACTAATATAACTATTAATATTGCTATAATTACTGTGTATATTAATATTATCATTATTACTCTATTACTTTTTTGGTAAATGAAATGCCTGTATAATACACTGTTTTCAAAATATTTATATATAAATAAAAATACTATAAACAATATATATATATATATAAGACTAGGACCTTTACTTTGAATTCATCCCAGAAACACTTGAGATGCCACTTGAATGAACACAGACTTTTTCCAAGGTCCCATTTCCCCCAATTCAGCTAATATTCTTAATAAATATCTGAATTAGTTGTAAAACTAGAAAGCAGAAACATCCAGAGGAAATGAAACCAAAAGAAATAGACTACATCACTTTCCTTTACCTATAACAATGACAATAAATAGTTCATAAAAGAGACATTCTCTCATACACAAATATTATTCAATTTGCAATACTTATTTTTAATCAGGTTCATATGAAACATTTCTAGGAAGAATTCTGTCTGTATTAGGAGTTATAGGAAGCATACCCAAGGTCAAATATGATATTGTTGCCATTACTGAAATTTAGTGGGATGAAACTCATGACAGGAATGTACTGATGGATGGATAAACTTTTGAAAAGAACAGACCCAACAAAAGAGGAGGTAGAGTTGCACTTATATGTAAAATATCACTACATCTCTACAGAAATGTATACAACCAAGGATGAAAGCCTCCTAGAATGCATATGTGTTAATATAAAAGGAGAAAAGAATAACATTGCCATAGGTGTATACTACAGGCTACCTAACCAAGTAGAAGAAATATAAAGGGGTGCTGAGAAGTTCCTGGCTTTGCCCCCTTCCAGTTGAAATAGAAAAAATAGTGTGGGGGTATATGACAGCCTATTATCTCAGTATGTCACTGTACAAATATCAGGTTTTTGCGATTCTCCAGGGAAAGTCAGCAGACGACATTCACACTGAGATGTCACAAACACTGGGGGAGAAGTGTCCTTCCTACAGTACGGTCAAAACCTGGCTATCTCATTTCAAGACTAGGCATTTCACTGTTGAAGATGAGCCCTACAGTGGGAGCCCCCCCAACCTCAATTGACCCGGCAACCTGCGATACTGTCCATGAGCTGATTATTACTGGTGACTATCCGCAAAAAAGATACTTGACATCGCACAGGAGCATGTTGAGTTTGTTATCACCACTATCCTAGACATGTACAGGCTTTCAGCGAAGTGGGTGCCAAAATGTTTGAACAGTGGTCAGAAGAAGGAACAAGTTGAAGCATCCAAAGCCATTTTGGCTCATTTTGAAGCTGCACATGACTTTTTGGCTAGGTTAGTGACTGACGATGAAACCTGGCTCCACATCTATGATCCTGAAACCATTAAGATGAAACCCATGGAAAGTTGACCAAAGGGATCCTTTTTTTGCAGGACAATGCTCCTGCGTACATATCCAACGTTGTGGCTGCCAAACTGAACACCCTGGGTTTTCAATTGGTCCACTATCCCGCCTACTCACCTGACTGGGACCTTCGGACTATTATCTGTTTCCGACTTTGAGAAACACCCAAAGGGGCAACATTTTGAGGACATTTCTGACATCAAAGATGCTGCTGAGAGCTGGTTTGTGGCCCAACCAAAGGACTTTTATGGAACGGTCTAGAAAAGCTGCAACTATGCTGTACCAAATGCGTCAGTCTCAGGGGGGACTGTGTTGAATAAATGTGTTATTTCATAACTCTGGCTCTCTTCTTTCTGGTCAAACCCAAGAACAAACTATAAACTAAGATTTATGATTTAGCATGTTGTGTGAACCCAGCCAAACAATTATGATTCAACAAATTATATTGTGCAATGTGCTATCCCAGCTGCTGACTTAGAGGCAAACAGACCTGGAACATTGTGAGGACATATGGCCAGTTGCTCCACTTGTATGTCATAGCCAAGCACTACTGAGATTAGTTTAGGTATTATTAAAGCTTAGTTTTCATAAAAAGTCAATGCACTTGTATGTCATAGTCAAGCCCTACTGAGATTAGTTTAGGCATTATTAAAGCTTAGTTTTCATAAAAAGTCAATTTATGTCAATCTATGTTTGAACAATAGCACTTTGTATTTCAAGGTGCTTTTATGAATATATACCATCAATACATGGAGAAAACAGTTATCAGGGAGAAAGATTAATATAGGGCTGATTTTGACATGGTAGTTTTGTTTTTGCTGTTTATGTAGATGTAAACTTTCAGCCAATTTGGCCCTGTTCAAGCAGTTCGGAAAACCGGCAAATCATGTCACTGGATGGCCCCACCCCCTCCTGCCTGCCAACCGCCTGCTCACCCCAGTCTGCTCCACTGAGCAGCTCGCTCTGCCACTACTTATCACTGTCTGTCTGCCTGCCTGCCTCTCTGCCTGCTGCAGCCCAGCTGCATCAAGTAAGCCTGCAAGTCATGGCCTAGGCTAGCTAGCTGCCCTCCCCCACCATCCATGCCTGTCTTGCCTTCCCTACTCCCTTCCCTACTCCCTCCCACACAGCCCACAGCCCCACCATGCTTCCCTGCCTTCCCGCTGCTTCCTGCACTGTCCAGGAAGCAGGTCCCTTGTCCCAGCCACTTCCCACTCTCACCTGAGCTTCCTGCATTGTCCGGGAGACAGGTGGCCCCTCATTGCTGGAAAAGAGACTGCTGCTACAAGGGGCTGGCAAAAAGTGGCATGAAGAAGTGTGCAGCCTCTTTGCTGGAGCGAGAGAAGCCTCCAGCCCAGCTTTCTCCTCCTCTCTTTCGGCATGGGGACGGGAAACTTCCCATCTCCATGCCGCCGAGAAAGAGAGCAGGCAGGCGGGAGATGCTGCCTCACCAGTCCAGCCATCGGTGGGTGGGGCCAGCCGGTCATTCAAAATACTGGTTCGGTGAACCAGATGTCACGTTAACATCTGGTTCACCTGAACTGGCCCAAACTGGCTGATATCCGCCCCTGGCATTCTTTAGGGATAGGTAGGAACTTTGGCACTTGGAAAGCGCATTGCAGGTGCTTTCACAAGATGGATGCTATAGAGCGGGAACACATAATGGCTGTCATGTAGACGGACATGGATAGAAAGCTGTCATGTAGATAGACTTGGGCATTCATTAAACAGCTGCTTATCAGAATGCAAACTATTGCATTTAAAAAACAAAACAAAAAAGAAGTATCAAAGATTTCACAACCAGGGAAATGTCTGCAAGCATACTAGTGCCCACAGACAATATGCTTGTAATCTAAACCCTATTTCTGATTGCTATATCACAAACTATATTTTAGGGAACTACCTAAATGTTTCATGTGGATGTCTATAAATATTATATGTGAAAATGAGCAATGTCTGCTTGAAAACAACACATGATATCTGCAGCATTACAAATCCAAAAGCTTTTTTCAAACAGAATTCCCACATTGTGCAAAGCCATAATGTGGTTTTGTTAAGCATGAAGTGTGTTGCACGAACTCTGCTATTGGTTTGTGGCTTAGCACTATCTGTCAATCCATAGATTATGACATGGTCAAAACACACAACAATACAGATACTCTCCTTTCATATGGGGAGGGGGACACAATTAGCCCCAAGTCTGCTGGCAAAGCCAGGTCTTGACAGCCTGGTGGAAGGCTAACAACCTAGGGATGGTCTGGACCTTCACAGGGAGCTGGTTCCAGAGGGCTGGTGCAGCAACAGAGAAGGCCTTCACCTGTGGACCTGCCAGCTGGCACTGCTTAGCTGATGGGATCTGGAGGAGGCCTGTGAAATCTCATGGGGCATTGGGAGGCATAAGGCAGATAAAGGTGGTCTTGCAAATATCCCGGTCCTAAGTTATGGAGAGATTTAAAAGTCATCACTAGCACCTTGAATTGCACCCAGAAGGCTACCGGTAGCCAGTGCCGCTCTTGGAGGAGTTATGTGGGTGCACCGAGGCACACCCCTAATCACTCACGCTGCTGCATTCTGAAGCCTCTGGATGCTCTTCAAGGGTAGTCCCATGTAGAGTGCATTGCAATAATCTAGCCTGGAGGTGATGAGACCATGAGTGACTGTAAGGAGAGCCTCCTGGTGGGAAGTTTTGTTGGGAGTTTGCTGTACTGGACTGATATGTGTACGAACCTGAATTGTTGGTAAGAAGACATCGATCTCTGAATATCCTTGAAACCTTGTTTGCTACTGTTTGGACTTTTTTTTTTTTATAGAAAAGAATTTTATTGAATTAAAAACATACATTAAAAACATACAAACATCTAGGCCGTACAACTTTTATAGTACATCTTGTTTATCATGTTGCATGTGGCTCCTTTTTCCCTTTCATGTGGATGTTCATCCATCCTTCTTACTTTCTTTTCTTTGTCTTATTGTCCATCCATTTATAAACCATGTCCCAACTATCATAATATCTTGAGTCTCCCATGTCTTTTAATCATAAAGTCAGTCTGTCAAGTTCTGCGCAGTCCAGTATTTTCCTCCTAATTTGTTGATTTGTAGGTAAGTTGTTATTTTTCCACTCTTGTGCGTATGCAATTCTGGCAGCCGTCATTATGTGCGTTATTATATATATTACTTTCTTTTCGTACCTTTCTCTAAGCATCCCTAATAAAAATGTTTCAGGCCTTAACTCCACCTTGATTTTTGTAATTTCTTCTATCCATCTTTTTATCTTATTCCAATATTGTTTAACTCGTGGGCACGTCCACCACATATGGAAGTATGTCCCACATTTCTCACCGCATTTCCAACAATTTGGGGCCAAATTAGGATTCATCTTAGCCAATCTGGCCGGAGGTAAGTGCCATCTGTGGAACATTTTTAACAAATTTTCTTTATATGATGTTGCTAGTGTTATTTTGTAGTTCTTTTTCCAAATTTGATTCCATTTGTCTAATTCAATCGCGTATCCAAAGTTCTTGGCCCAGGTTATCATTACCTCCTTTACTACTTCGTCTTCCATCTTTCTCTCCAATAAAACATTGTAACTCCTTCTTATCACCTTATTTTCCGTTTTCATTATTGCTATATCTAATTCTTGCAGATTCCTAGCTATCCCCCATTCTTGTTTGTCCTTTTTATACTGTGCCGTAATTTGTGTATATGTCCACCACATTGTGATGATCCCCGATTTCTTTAATTCTTCTTCCGTTTTCAAATCTCCCCTTTCTGTTAAAATTTCTTTATATGTTGGTTTCTGTCCTGGACCAAGAACATTTGGATACGCGACCGCTTCCATTATTGATAGCCAGATTGGTACTTTCTCATAATATTGTCTCTTTACTTTGTCCCAAACCTCATATAACGTTTTCCTAATCTTATGTCTCAAAAACATTCCGTTTTTTCTGAGTTTCTCTCACCACATATACCCGTGCCACCCTCTTTGCAAGTCATGCCCCTCTATTGTCAATAGCGTTTCATCATTTAAAGTCATCCAGTCCTTTATCCATACAAGAACCGCTGCTTGGTAATATAAATACCAGGAAATTTTGAAGGGACTCCATAAGCGGCAAAAGCAGTGAGAAGGTGAGATTGGAGTAAGATCAGGAAAAAAAAAAGTTGAAATAGAGACTACAAGATCGGGCGAGTTGGTGAACGCAGAGAGGGGAGGCTAGCCGAAGGACAGCAGGAGAAATTGAAGGGGTGAACTGTGAAGGCAAGCGGAGCGAGAGAAGTGATGTGAATTTGTGGATTTCGGGGGAAGATTGGATACACGGAGGCGGCTACAGTAACGAGAGGAAAGCGCGGACACCGGAAAGGAGAAAGTGAATGGAGGCCATTCTGAGGACTGACTGACTGAGAGGAAATGGAAATAAGAAGGTATGATCCTGGACTGGACTCGGACTTAGCGAAAGCTGACTAAATCAGAGACAGTGGACTTGGGAAAATAACAAAAAAGAAAGAAATTGAAGAACAGAGAGAAGAAGGTCAGAGTGGATTTAATAGAATTAATAGAAAATCTGTGTGAGATACATTTTTGATCTGTTAGTGTGTTATACAAAATAAGTTAAGATAGAGATCTATGAATTACATAAGTAGTTAATGGCTGAATAGACTGATAATTTTGTTAAATTAATGAACTGAATTTAATAGAGTTTTGGGATTAATGATGCTTCAGAGTTAGTCAATTGTTCCTAGCTGAGCTTCAGCAAGGATCATTTCCAGATGTGATCATGGGTTAGGCAGCTGGATTGGTGACATTATTTTTAAATAGGTATTTCTAAACACCCATCGCTCTCTACCTATAATTTACTGCTTGGATTCAGGACATATTTAAATCAATAACAGCTACTGCCAAATGTATTACAACAGCCCTTCCCTACTAACATAGTGGTTATACCTATTTTAGTTGCAAAGGCTGCACAGCACCAGAGATGGTTCTCAACAGAATGAGGCCTTCATGGGGCGTGGGCTGCATCCGGGTGGGATCGGTCGAGCTTTCACGGGGCTCCGTGGAAGC
>JANHGC010001908.1:84443-99154 GCA_027560395.1 Boaedon fuliginosus
CCAGAATTCTGGGAGTTGAAGTCCACAAATCTTACAGTGGCCAAGTTTGGCCACCTCTGGATTAGTGGAACAAGAAAAAGGGATAGGCAAAGAATACCTTGGCTTAACAACATCGAATCAGATACACAAGATATCCAACAAATGAAAGATGCTGTGCTTGATAGGATAGCACAAAGAGCACTTGCTTATAAAGTTGCTAAGAGTCAGACATAGGTTAAAACAACAATTGAGATTTAACCATCGTATTCCCCCCTCCCTAATTTTTCCCATCCAATTCATCTCTCAGTCAAATTTCTCAAATATCTACAGTTTCTACAATCTATTGTGTTGCTTTGGAGATATTTTTTTTCAGTTTTGTCAGTATTTGAATTTTGAATCGGTACTTGATAGACTTGAGGAGGTGGACACATTTGTGCCTAATCTCAAATGGAATAAAATATTGTATCTCCCTTTCATTTCTGTGAGCAGCCCACTTTCATTTAAAAACAGCTTCTCTGTGTGAATCTGACAAAACAATATAAATGGTTCAACTGATAGAATTTATCTGTAGCCTTTTCTTCTACATCCCCTTTTCCCAACTGCCAATTCATCCCATTAGTTACCAGGCTTATCTCTCATAAAAAGTATACACCAAGTTTTTCCTATCCTGCTGAAGTCCTCTTCCTTCCATCCTAAGAGATTTGTATATATTTTAGTACAACTGAATATTTCAGGTTATTATTGAAATAACTTCTAATTCTAGAAGGCAAGGAGCTTCTAATTCTAGAAGGCAAGGAGCCACCTATCTAGCCACTCTTAACAAAATAATGTGGATTGCCTTGTTCAGCATTCCAACCATTTTTGTTTTATATTGTTCTTTTTTCTAGTTTGATTTTCCCCACACTTGTACTAATTCTAATTACATTACACTGTTAAATTTTAACATATGGGATACCCTGTTCTGTACACAGTGAGTTTATAATAACTTGACATAATAAAACAAAATCTTACTTGTGAAGAAATACAAGGGGCATTCTGCAATTCTGTGTATCTTTTCTTTCCCTTTTATAACCATTTATGTCCTTTCTGAATATAAAGAATTCTCTTTCCAGCCAACGGGGATTTCCTTTCTTACTTGAAAAGCCTACTTGAAAAGGAAACATATTCTACTACAGCAATTGTGTCCTCAACATCAGAGTCCTTGGACTTTGGCCTTCTTTGCCATTTTCTTCCAGGCAGAGGAATGATTTGAACATTAGCAAACATAGCTACAACCTTACTCAGCTGATTTCTTTTTAGAAAAATAGTCAAACAATTTAAATGTATTTCCATGTCTTTTCAATTTAATTTAGCAAGCAAGAAACCTGCTGGGTAAGAGGAAAGGTAAGTCTAATTTATTGTCCTTTGTGCATGGCAGCAACTACAGGCAGTCCCTGGGTGAAGAACATCTGATTTAAGGACAACCCTGAGATACAATTGGGCTGCCCATTGCTAAAAATGGCAGACAGTGCTCTTTCCCCAGAAGCTGATGAACCATAGAAGCGGTGCAAAGGCCCTCAGGAACTGCCAAAACCTCACATTTTTAATATACGGTCTGTTTTCAGTGCTTTTTAGGTACTCACAGCCCCAGGGGCTCATTGGCCTGAGGAAAGAAAATGCCATTCACCATTTCTATCAAGCCATTTATAAGTATGAGTTCTGAGTACAATACAAGTTCTGGTTAGAGTTAAAAATGGAACTTCTTCTTAACCCAGAGACTACCTGTGTATGACTATAAAAATTCTATAGAGAAGTTGACTAGCATTCCAGAATATGTGGTCCCTGATATTCAAGATTATATGCAGTTACCAGGAACAGAGACCCATAGCTACTAGTTGATTCTGGTGACAATTAATTTGACTTTTTTATTACATCAGGATTTTAGGCAAGTTGGACACAGTTATGTTTATATGGCTTTCCACAAACTCCCAGGCTATCCCTAGTTTGAATTTGGCAAATTTCTGGATCAATTTTTAATTAAAAACAAATAAATTTATCCAATTTCCCTCCAAAAGTGGGCTGTAAAAACAAATAGCTTTCACTCTATTAGTGATATCCTTATGTAATATGAATGTGTTTGATTCACTTTGAAAATTATGGAGTTGGAAGCTTCCAGAACTTTATAGAGATAGAAAATGCTGAAAAATGTTTAATTCCATTTGTATTTTTAAGTTACCACTCAGTTTATGTTTCATCTATCAACAATTACTATTTAAAGACTGTTGAACTTCACTTAGGGAACTTTGAAAAAAACTTCTCAAGAGACTTCTGAAACAGGTGTTCTGAGCTTTTCTGATGATCCTTTGACATTAGGATTGTCTGTACACTCATGGTAGGAGACTTTAATGTATTATTTTTGTATGTTTATTGATAATGATCTGTCTCTTTCCAGCTTTAATTACACATGCTGTGGCTAATTAATATAAAGCTAGTTCCTATGGGAATGGTTCAGTAATAAATTATGTACTTCCTTTAGTGTTATCAGGAATTTAAATGCATTACGGTGATGACATGATTACAGATTGTGACCCATTCATCAATTCCTGTATTTTTTTCTGCTTATGGTAAAAAGTGACTGCGTTCCGTAACTTTGGTTGCAACCCAATTTGATCGTGAGACTGACTGCGCATGCGCCTACAATTCTGTGCATGCATGGCAGAGGAAATTGGCGCCGAAGGGGAAATTGCTGCGGCTGTGTTTGTTAGTCACCCGAGTATTTGTTCGCAAACAGATGCAGGAATTTTGTGAAATTTTTGGTTGTCAACCGATTTGGTCGTGGTCAGAAGCGTTCATGACCAGAGGTTCCACTGTAATTGCTTCAATTAAAGAAAATTGACTATAATCTCAGCAGCATGTGGCAACAACTTTGATTAAAGGCTTCAGAGCATTAACTGGGTAGAAAGGGAAGTTTTTGATTTCTTCCCTGCTAAGAGCCAAATGTCTAATAAAAGGTGTATTTTATTAAGGTGTATCAATTTAAGGTGACTTCATGATTTATCCCCATCTGCTTTCTTGGCAACAGAATGGAAGTGGTTTGCCATAGATGATTTGAAATGTTTCAAACTTCCCTATTTAGCCTACCAGTTGATACTTTTGGGTGGTCTCCCATCCAAGTATTAATCAAGTCCAATTCTGCTTAAATGTTTGGATTTATAGTTGGTCAGAATATCCATAATAGAAGTTAAGCATAACTGCATGTTCATCCCAATATCTCTGCTTCTTTTTGTATAGGAAGCAGCTTCCATAGCAAAATGAAGCAATGCCAGAATAACACCATATCTACAAAGATGTCCTCACAAAAAAAATGGCATTGCCTGTTTGCAATACCTAGAACAATTTAAATTATGGTATTTGTGTAATATCACAACACATTTTGTCATTTGCCCTGTCCATTCACACACACATACATGCTCCATTTACACCCACCACTCTAGTCTTTTATCAGGATCATTGATAAGGCTGATTTAAAATTTGCTGAAAAATATTACATTTTCCCATTTTCCCACATACTTCAAAAACACCTTTTTGGAATCAAATCCAAAGTGCTACACAAGCTAATGGTTATTAATGGTTACTACTTTGAACAGTGACTGTGCCTAGATGTCATGGAACATTAAGGATCGTATTGGTGTAAATTAAGAAAAGATAAATCTTCTTGGGTTACGCCTTACCCTCTCAGGTACTAAGAATCCTGCAGAAGAATTAATTGTCTGTGTATTTGTAAAAAAATACATGTATCAGAAGAACATTTATATCCAATGCTCACTTATCGAAAGGATAAAGTCTAGTGAAAACGGAGGGTATTGTTAGAATTATTGTATGCTTTTTAGGTCTTAATATATTAATGTAATTAATGGCCAAACCTTTATATACCAAGAATATGGAAGGGAGCCTAAAGATGTTCACTGGGGAATAAAACATCTGCTCCACAAAGATTTATATTGTTTCATAATAAAATCACAAGGCACATTAAAGGTCAGTATATTTGTACAAAGAGATACTAACAGGATAACTGGGAGGGGGGGAACGACAACAGAAATCAAACAGATACAATACAACAAATGAATGTTAAATACTGATGAAGTAAACCAAAATATTACTTCTATAGCTCTGAGAAATATTAAAACAAGTTTTTATTAGGAGTGCCTTTGGCTAGCTGGGTGATTCCTACTCTTTCTACTTTTATGCAAGGTTATTTGTAGCTATGGTAACACTGGCATTCTAGAATATATTTGGTCTTGAAATAATTACGGGAAATATGTATACAAGCTGCTGAACTGCATCTTTCAATTTTAGCAGGAAGATGCTCTGCATTCAAAACCAATGGCAGGGAAGCAGCTTTAACGCCTAAAACAAGAAGAATATTTAAGATTTATGCTAACATAATTCTGTGAAGCACATGAAGAGACTTCCTGTGGGAGCTCACTCCTTTGTACCATCTGTTTCTCTTTCTGCCAGTTCACAGAATGAACCTACAAATGCCATTCCCTTCGATTTCAACGGCACTATGGGTTTTGATTCCTTAAGCAAAAGGTTATGCTGCACATATTGTATAAATGCCCTAATTAAAATAATCATAAAATATGTGGGAATTTGAAAAATTAGAAATGTTAAATTTCCATCTTCATAGATTTTGAAAATATTGTGCATAATATTTCATACAGATTTTTTCTGCATGCATTATGATGGACGTGTTCACTATTGGTTGAAATGAAGTATATTTAGTTCAGGAAAAAATGGAAGACCCTCTAACTAAGCTAGAGATTGTTGCCTTCATTATGCATTTATTCCTAGTACTTCTTCAGGTGGATACTCTAATGCTGCAAAATATTATTACTTTTGGCAGCTTTCAGAAAGGAATAAAGATTCTTTCAAAGTGATTTATTGAAAGTGTATACTTTTGTGTAAATAGTGTGTACCTTTTGCAAATTTCTCTGATCTTAAACAAAACCTTTACAATTTTGTAAGATGGCTGCATTTTATTTCATAAATCATAAGTTCAGCTCCTTAATACCTTCTGTAATTAAATTAATTAAAGGCAATACAGCCAGAGGTGGTATTCAGCCAGTTCTGACAGGTTCTGGAGAACCGGTTGTAATAATTTTGATTGGTTTGGAGAACTGGCAAATACCACCTCTGGTTGGCCGACCACAGCAAATACCACCCTGGATTGGGCAACCGCATAGCTACGCCCACCAAGCCACACCCACAGAACTGGTAGTAAAAAAAAATTGAATCCCATCACTGAATATAGCATTATGAAAATATTACTATGGTTTCCCACTGTATCCTTTTTCTTACTTTAAACCTGAAAAGGGGATTATGAAGACAGAATCCCAAATCTGACTGAGCCTGATGCATCTTGACACTATTTTAACTGAAACATTAAATGAACAATGTTTTAACAGGTTATTATGGTAAATGATGAAAATAAAAGAAGAATCTGAAATGTGATTGAGATTAAATATGGTTCCACCACAAGAATGGGGAGGGGGAAGAAAAGAATAATCCATTTTATGCTCTTTTTTCAAAGTAAAGACAAGAACTATCAATCTAGTTAAGCTGGATAGATCCATTTAAGATTGTGGATAAGGTCCAATTTATGAGATTTGGGGCAGAGGGTGGGAGAAAGATGAAAATTAAGAATAATTAAAACTTATTGGGTATGATAGTGTTCTAAACTAGGCGTCCCAAAAGCATGAAGATGACTCTTCGTCCCAATAAAACCCCTTTTATTTAGTTTAAAGTGAATTTCTCTCTAGCAAAGTCCCGGCCAACAGTCTTTCAAGAGATTTCACAACTACAGACCTTTATCAGGCTTGGAGAGCTGCCAGGCTGATATCTGCGCCACTCTGTAGCAGACAATACTTGGCAAGTAGTCAGGAACAGATCTTCACCCTAATGAATTGAACTGATTGTCTCCTGCAAACACCACTCTCCTTTCACTCCTCTTTATTCCCTATGTGAAGGGGCCATTTACCTGTGAATTTACCTGAATTGACCCTTGTTTCTTAGCTGTTCCCTTCTCCTGGCAGCTCTGCACATACGCACACTGGAACAGGCTCCAGCTGTTTTTTTGCCCCACTGATGTCCAACTCCGAAGGCAGCTGCTAACTGTCAGATGTCCCTGGCCCCATCTCTGCCTCCGATGCACTTGTCAGAGCCTTCCCCAGACTCCAGGACTGGCCCATGTTCCTCCCCAACCTGCTCACTGTTCAAATATGCTGCCAGCTCTGCTGGCCGTGGTGGGCCACAACAAATAGGAACAATGTCATTTCACCAATCATAATTTAAAAGATTTGCTTTACTACAGATAGTCCTCAAATTATGACCACAATTGAGACTGGAACTTCTGTTGTTAAGTGAATTGTACCCGATTTTACAATCCTTTTTGCATAGTCAATAATTAAAATTGTGGTGCATCATCTGGTGGTTAAACGAATCCTACATTCCCCCATTGGCTTTGCTTGTCAGAATCCACCTGGGAAGGTCACAAATAGAGATCACATGATTTTGAAACACTGCAACCATTGTAAATGCATGCTTGTTGCCAAGGGTTTAAAGTTTGATCATTTGACCACAGGAATACTGTGACAGTTATAAGTGTGAGGACTAACCGTAATTGACTTTTGCAGCACTAATATAACTTCAGTCACAAATGAATGATTGTAAATTAAGGATTACCTGTAGTCTTTACTTCTATATTTGGGTCCTCTACAATCAACATGGGTAGTGTGTGTGCACTGAATGAAATATAATCTTGGCATGAATCATCTTAGATGCAAATGACAAAGCAAATACACATATAAAGCATAACACAAAATACCAATTTCATACTGGCATCATACTGGCATCATACTGGCATCAGTTACCAGTTAAAGATTATTGGCTGTTGGGGGTAAGATAGTAAGCAGCAACCTAAATACAGGTGGACATGATTAATAGATATACTGAATAGGAACAGAATCAAGTGCCTTTTTCCAGAGATTTCTGGGAAGGGAAAGCTAACCCACCAGCTATTCTCTTAGAGATTTGCACCTTTAAAAACTAGAGTCAAGCCTTTTCACTTGCAACCTCATCTCTTTGGAAGAGTTTACCTCCTGATAGCAGATTACCATATTTTTTGGAGTATAAGATATACTTTTTTCCTCCCCAAAAGAGGGTGAATATCTGGGTGCATCTTATACTCCGAATGTTGAGTATAGGAGGCTGAAAATGCGAGGTACGGAGGCCTCAGGAGGCCAAAAAATGGGGCATTTTCGCTCGGTTTTTTTGCCTTCTGGGCATCTGCATGCCCTGCTGTTCATTCCCCCCACCCCCAGAGGCAAAAAAACTGGACAAAAATGGCCCATTTTGGGCCAAAAAATGGGGGCTTTTTAGCCTCTAGAAAGGTTCTGGGCGGGGTGTGAGTTCCCAAGGCATGCAGATGCCCCAGGAAGCCAAAAATTGGCCCCATTTTTCACCTCCCCCACCACCAGAAGATAGACCCAGAGAGAGAGAGAGAGACAGGGAGAGAGAGAGAGACAGACAGAAAGAGAGTCAGAAAGAGAAAGACAGAGACAGAGACAGAGAAAGAGAAAGAGAAAGAGAAAGAGAAAGAGAGACAGAGAGAGTATGGCACAAATGAGAGCATGAATGGAAGCAAGTGAATCACCAAGATTTTTTTTTATTGTTTTGGTCCCCAAAAACTAATGTGTGTCTTATACTCTGGTGCATCTTACACTCTGAAAAATACAGTAGTTTCCACCTGTGGGGCTTCAGGAAGCCATTATAATCTGACTTTTTAAATAGCTCAAGGAGCAGATCTCATTTTAGTCCATCCTCATGAATTGTGTTTTAATGTTTACCTGTGGAAAATATTCAATATGTAATATTCATTTTAATTGATTATCTTATTATATCCTTTTTTCCTTTTCCATCTTCTTACCGAAGATGAGTAATGTAAGCAGCTCAAAATGCTTTAGTAATAACATATAAGCCAAATAATCAAACAAACCAATGCACCATTGGCAATCTCTACTCTTATTAGTTGTCCAGGGCGGATGCAACTATTTTGTTCAACAGGGTAGTCTGTGACCATGAGAAATACAGAATTGTGGACTTCACTGAGACTTGGAAACCAAGTGACTAAACTAAAGTCTGGACATCAAGAGGTTGGGCAAAACTGAACCCTGCTCTTTACTTTCTCACAATTCCTAAAGTAACACAAAATGATGCAAATGTAATATAATTTTCTCAATAGATTATTTTGAAAAATTTCTCCCCAAAACAAAAGCATGTTAAAATGCAAGGTCCTTTATGGCTTAAATTCCTGGTATTGTTCCAAATAGGTCATATATTTTTTTTATCCTTCTCACTCTGGTCCAACTGTGTGTATGAAAATCCCCAGTATAGAAAAGGAAATTATTAGGAAATGGAAATTCAAAGGAAAAATATGATGACTTTATGGGCTGGAATACTCTATTGGGCAGTGGCAATATGCCTGTATATATATATATACACACACACACACCCATTTCTTTGTAGAATATATAGCCAGAGGGCATCTCTTTTACCCACTCTGGCAGATGGCATTTTAACAGCTAGGGCACTGCAAAGAAATGCCTACTCTATTGCTTGAGGCCGTTGGAGTAACTCAGCAGAATACAAATATTGGCAGGATTCTAAGAAATAGAATTAGGGCATAAATCGTATCATTTTCTACTACTTGCTTGTAATAGAATTGTAAGTAAATGAAGTTTATTACTAATTCACACACACATCCCAATTTCTAAGATAGTCCTTTTCTTTGGAAACAGAAAATCTCTATGATAGCTATTTTTGCTAAAATTTATAGTAATGGATTATATTAAAAGAATAGCACTGTAGTCTAGCAAACTGATTTCAAGAGTTACACTTTCCAGTACAAGTTACTCAAAAATACCAGTGCTATATAGTACTTAAAAGAGGGACTTACAGCAGAAAGTTTCAGGTTAAAATTGCTACTCAACATGGGAAGTGACAAAAGAAGTAATAACAAAGGAATTTTGAGCAACCAGTCCCCATTCTATCCCACAGAGTACTAGTGGAAATAATATGAATATTAGTACAATAATGAATAGAATAAAATATATAAACGGAGGGTGTCCATTATATAACTTTCAAGGTATAAGTTGCAAATAAGAATTACAATCTTGGCTCTAATGTTAAGAACATACAGGCAAATCATCAAGTACAAAACTATTAATATAACAAAATGCAACAGAAAAGATCAAACAAACCGATTAATGATGAAACATCAGCAATTTAAGCAAGTTAATTAGCAAATTAAGTAACTTCTCCAGTCCACTTATTTAAAAAGATTGTTTGTACCCAAATCTTCCTTTTAATGTTTCTTAAATATTTTGTTTTTTAAAAGTTGGAGATTCTCCATTTGTTCTGATAAACTAGGGCTCCAAGATCCCTCTCACCGTTACACTCAATAGTAGTAACTGTGAGAGCTATCTTGGAGTCCCTGTGGACAATCATTTAAATATGAGCCAGCAGTGTGCAGCACCTGCCAAAAAAGCCAACACAGTTCTAGGCTGCATAAACAGAGGGACAGAATCAAGATCACATAAAGTATTAATTCCACTTTATAATGCCTTGGTACGGCCACACTTGGAATACTGCATCCAATTTTGGTCACCATGATGTAAAAAAGATTTCGAGAAAGAGTGCAGAGAAGAGCAACAAAGTTGATTAGGGGACTGGAGGTTGCTGGAACTGGATATGTGTAGTCTTATGAAAAGAAGGGCTAGGGGTGACATGACAGCAGTGTTCCAATATCTCAGAGGTTTCCACAAAGAAGAGAGAGTCAAGCTATTCTCCAAAGCACCTGAGGGTAGAACAAGAAGCAATGTGTGGAAGCTAATCAAGGAGAGAAGCAACTTAGAACTAAGGAGGAATTTCCTGACAGAAAAATTTTATCAGTGGAGCAACTTGCCTCCAGAAGTTGTAAATGCTCCAACACTGGAAATTTTTAAAAAGAGATTTGATAACCATTTGTATAAAGTGGTATAGGGTTTCCTGCCTAAGCAGGAGGTTGGACTAGAACTTCGCCAAGGTCCCTTCCAACTCTGTTGTTCTAGTCTAGTCTAGTCTAGTCTAGTCTAGTCTAGTCTACTCTAAACCTTCTCAGTGATTCTTGTCTGATTTGCAGTTTTGACATTTTTAAAATAAGTTTTTGTTATGCTTGAAGCAACAGCTGGATTAATTAGGACCCATAAACTACAAATCAATGTGTACAAAGGATCAGAGATATTAGCCACCCATGATGGTTATTTGTCATATTCCATCAGGACAAATGATACAGGAGAGTTAAGAAAAAGTCACAATATATGATGTTTTATCTATTTATAAATATCCAATAAAAGCAGTTTGATGTTACTTTTGAGTTGCAAAATACTATATGTAATTCAGCTACATAAAAGCTTTAAGATGACAAATGAGTAATAGAATTACCCTCAAACCTGCAGGCAATAACCTTTTCTTTCAATTCACCTACAGTAAAATTACTCCCATCATATAGCTCTCTACTGCATTGTAACAAACTCAGCTCACTCACAAAACTCATTATATTCCACACAAAATACATTCTGTGAAAATTGAACAACACCCACCAACATCCCATCAACAATAACATTAATTTCTTTGTTTTCCTATAAAGCTGCAGCAAGGGATACCTGAGCACAGGAATAAAGTTTTTTTTTTTGTTTCCAATTCACACTAATAGTAATAATAGTCTCCTCTTTTCATTTGTTTTAAGCATTTCTAAAAGTGGCCAGTATTACAGATAACTGTGTATACAGAGGCAGTGACAACATCTGATATTATTTCCCATGACTGCACATGATAGAATATACCTTCTTCAAAACAGATCAAAAGACTCTTGTAGTAATTATAGCAAACATGAATAAGCAATCTTTTTAAGACTTTTTAAGGTGAAGGGTGACATTCTTTTGATATGGGCTGGGAGTTTCATGATGAAGGTACAAATCACAGAAATTCAGATGAACACTAACATTTCAATTCATTAGTGAGAAGTAGGAAGCACCCTGAGATCTATACAAAAACTTTGGGGTGTCACATTGGGCTGTACAGTTCACAGGACTTGCGTTGCCCATCCAGAGATGTTTCTGGATTCTAGAAGCAAGCTTCAGAAGTTGCTGTTTTGCTTCTAAGGTCCTCCTTGCTTACATCCACAAATGCAAAAGTTAACAGTAGTCCAAAGCAATAAAAGTAACAGAAGTGAAGTGACAACAGCACTAAGAAATATAATTTCTTAAATCAAAGAATATTGTCCATCGTATCTTAAAAGGGGAGGAAGGTGATTTAAAGGGTGAATTAAGAAAACAAAGGCAAAATGCTAGGCATATAAAGAGAAATGTGAGTGCAAAGGATGTGGCCAAAGAGAACAAGGAATGCTTAAAAGAGGCAGAGAAAATGTAGAATTATTTTGATGGAAATAAATACACTTATGTTAGATGTAGGTGGAAAGGGTCTCTAGCTGAGAATACAGAATTAAATCTCAAAAGTCATTAAATAATTGATGAAAAAAGGAATCATAAATGCTGCGATTATGTTGCAAAACATAAAATTTGCAGATGTAGAGAGGATAACTGCAGAAATGTGGATGCCATCCACTTTTTGAGCAGCTGTGCAATTTGTTTGACAGATGTACAAGAGTGTACCTGTGCCGGAGAACTGGGAGAATGCTCTTAGAATAGGTGCTTGTAGAACCCAGCATTGGTTAGGTTTCTGCTCTGCTGTGAGAAATGAATGTTTAATGAAAGATGCAAAAAGGTTCATATGTAATAGTTTGTTATGCTAAAGTGTGAAGTGGCTACCTCAGGAGAAACTCAAGTTAAATGCAACGTGAATAGAGTAAGAAGTGTTCTTCATAAAACAAATATAGGCCCATGAATAAGCCATATTGATTGAAGATGAAAGTGACCAATATAAAATCAGTACACTGAGGGGATTTAGGGCAGAGGCTCAGTGCCAGTTTTTCAGAGGAGTCTCTGTCTCTGCACATCACATTTTTGGGCAATTCCAGGCCCGTTGGTACTCTCACCGACTGGGGAGTGGGGAAGCAGCCCAGTTGCAAGGCACCGAAGATTAGGGCAGAGGCACAGTGCGGTTTTTCAGAGGAATCTCTGCCTCTGCGCGTCGTGTTTTCAGGCAACTCCAGGCTGCCGCCGCTCCCCACCACCTGGAATTGCCCGAAAACATGACATGCAAATGCCAAAAATGTGGCATGCAGGGGCAAAAATGCAATGACTGATCAAGGAGTAGTAAAACCATTTCTATTTGTTTGACCCATCTGATTACATCTATATTTCCTTTAAAGAAACATTATCAGCATTTGTATTGAGAATTATTGATAATATTATTTATTTGTTAATTTTATCAAGGAATTTCAAGCTATACAAGTCTTGGCTTCTACCTGAATTTCTCAGAAGCAACTAGGGTATATTCCACAATGTTTTTACTTCTAAATGAGAGACTAAGATTATGTATCATCATCAAGATGAGAGCAAGTCATCATCTCCAAGTAACTAAAACTGTAACTCACTTAAACCAGGAATTGTGATGACTTCAATATAAATAGAAATCCTGTTGTAGTTACAGTACAGGTAGTCCACAACTTACAACTACAACTGAGCCCAAATTTTATGTTACAAAGTGAGACATTTGTTAAGTGAATTTTGTCTCATTTTATGATCTTTCTTGCCACAGTTGTTAAGTAAATCAGTGCACCTGATAAGTTAGTAGCCGTTGCTAAGTGAATCTGGCTTCCCCTTTGACTTTGCTTGTTAGAAGGTCTCAAAAGGTGATCACATGACCTTGAGATACATCCAAAAAAAAATTCACTCCAATTTTTTATTTGATTTTACATTACATAAAACATCTTTCATCAAAAACGTGTGTCATCCAGTTTACAAATATTATGCTCATCCTAGTATATAATACAAATTTCATTACAGTTTCTTCCATCTTCATCAAATCCTTCATATTCAAATAGTTACATATTTGATATTTGAAAACAATGACAAATACACACATACTATCTAAAATTCACAAGTTGGACATATTCTCATACCTATTAATATTTTATATAATGTATATCTTTTGCTTTCTCCCACATCTGATCACCAACCAATGATAAAGTATCAATTACATATTCCAAATTCTAATGTTTTCTACTACATTCTTATATTATACATAATAACTCACAATTTCATCACATTCCATACTCAATAATTCATAATCAATAAACTAAGTATATAACATTTTTATTGTTTTCTTTCATATCTAGACTCTAACCAATGATAAAATATTCCCCATATTTCATAATAGTTTGTTTCTTCTTTCTCTTTAATTGCCAATGTTAACCTCTTTATTTCTGCGCATTCTAAAATGAACTGTTGTAAGTTGAGGACTACCTGTATATTAGCTTAGTAAAGACCACTAAAGTAGTCTGCTAGGATTCATTTCTCATACAGTTGTGAGTTCTCTGTTTTGGATTCCTCCTAGTACTGGTATTTTCAAAAACAGGTTGGTCACATGAATGTTACACTTCTAAAAAGTGTACACTTTTTAAAATCTAAAAAACCCTGGCACATATTTCTCTCTCTTTATAAAAAAAAAGAAGAAATATGGACTTCCAGGTTGGCACCTACTGGGTGCGAGCCCGCTACCTCTGCGGACCTCGACCCAGGCCTGCCGGTTTGAGGGCTCGTACAGGGCCCTGATCCTCCCTGGTGGGCAGGTAAGGCGGATGAGCGCGGCATGAGGGGTCGAGAGGGTCTGCATACCCTCTTCCCACCCGCCAGGAGCTCCAGCTAGGACCGAGCAGGCGGCACAAGAAATGGCTGCCTTTTAGCTTGGTCCACCCCGGGAAAAAGAGTTCGCAGAAGGGAAGATGAGACCTGACCCGTGCAGAACTGAACAAGATTGAGTGTAAATGGATTGGAATCCCCGAAAAGGTTTAAACATTCTGTTGCAACTACAAGGAAGCGGCGATGTGCAAGGGCGGCAACCAGACGGAACGGAGGGACCTACCCTTTCGGTTCTTCCTGTGCCTGGAGGGTTCCCCAAGCGTCGCGCCCAGGGAGAAAGAGGCGAGAGAGATACGAGACTGAAAAAAAAAAAAATTCTGGACGGGAGAATGGAGCAAGGTGTGGGGGAATGTATTGGAAATCGAAAAGGAGACGATTTTATTATGAAAAAACTACAATTTTTTGGAACTAGGAGCGGAAGTAAAGAAATCTATGGAAAAAATATTAACTTATACAATGAAAATGGAGTCACAGATAACGAGAGAGATTTCAGACTTACAGGAAGAGGAGGAGACGAGCAGAGCGGATTTGAGTGAGCTGAAAGAGGAGCGGAAGGCGGAAGGATATCTAGAGGGAAAGATGGTGATGAGGCGGAGAAAGCTGAGACGTGCTCGAAAGAATAAAAAACAAACTAAACTGGTGGGGAAGAAAATGGAGAAGAACCCACTAAAAAAGGAAAGATGTGGGCAAAGAAAAGGGAAGGTTGACGATGAACTGGTAAAGAAAGGCGTAATAAGTGATGAAAACGAGTAAAAAGATGGCGCGAGACTTGGGAGAGACCATCGGGCGGGGGGGAGGTGAGAGGGGGAGGGACTTCCAGAAGATGAGGAG
>JANHGC010001908.1:106135-116166 GCA_027560395.1 Boaedon fuliginosus
AAGCGCACGATTCCAGAGCCGAAACACAAGTGATCCGACAATCAGCTGTGCTTCCAACAAGGCAAAGGGAAGGGCGTGGGAGTATGGGGTGGGGGAGGGGGTGCAGGGACACGCAGCCATGCGCATGTCACGCACGGACTTCTGGCACGCAAAGTGGCAAAAGATTCACTACCACTGTAATAGAATCATCTTTAAAGGCCTTTAAATTGTAATAAGAAGAGTGCTAATCGGTACAAAATTCTAAAATTTTTTTAGTGAATGACAAATCTGGATTGTACACATGAAGCTTATAGTAATAATGTGAGCAAGCTACATAATAATATCTAATAATAATTTACTAATATACTGTTTAATTAATAAATTAATATACTGCACCAGTTCTGCTTTGCAGTCATGGCAAAACGTGCTCTTATATAGCCTTAATTTAGCAACCATAATTGGGATTGGAAACACAGTCGCTAAGTAGAAAATCAGATGACCATGACTATGCTTTCAATTTTATTTTATTTATTATTATTTTATTTATTATTTATTATTTCCTTTCCCCCCACTCCTTTATAATGTTCATCCATCTGCTGGAATAAATAGGAAGACAAATTAATGTTTTTATTTACATTCTTTGTAGAGGAAGTGATTACAGGAAAATAGCTAGGCACACAATAGGGAATATGTATCAAAAGGAATACACTAGTGCCAACTATTTGCCTGGCACACTCAGGAATAGGATTCATGAGCATGCTAGGCAAACAGCCCATGCTAGTGCATTTCGTTTGCTGTGTATTCCCCATTGTGTGCCTGCTTACTGTCTTGTAATCCTTTTCTCTCCAATCTCTCCACTCTGCAAGTTGAGAAAATGGCTCAGGTACAGGACAACACAGGTGTGCCTTGGTTGTAAAGTTATTATTCAACACTATCATAACTTCAAATGGTCACTGCAAGGCAGTTGGTAAGCAAGATCTACTTGTAACTTACAATCAGTTGCAGTAAAAACACAAAAAGTACTTTAAATTGCCAAGAAAAAGTATATATGATGAATAGTGTATTTCTGAGAAGTTGGGAATGCTTGCAGTAATACACAAAAGAATAGGCAATCACTAACCATGAAGTCTGTGGAGATTCTCAGTCATCCAGGTCATGGTTATCCCAAAGATGCTTTTTCAGGAGGCAACTGGACTTTGTTTTTTCTTCTGAAGATGTTTCGCTTCTCATCCAAGAAGCTTCTTCAGCTCTGACAGCTTCTTCAGCTCTGACAGAGATTGACTGCTCTGACAGCCCTTCGATTCCTCACTGTCCTGTCACTATTTCTTTCTATTAGGGAACATTTGCTTCTGTAATCATCTGTGGCTGGTTGGCATTATCTTTTCTTTTTATAGTTAATATTAACCCAGATTTTTCACTTACCAATATTTCCTAAAAAGCGTTTCTGAATCTTTTTTTTTTCCTTTTCAGATGTCAGTGGTTTTCTGCTATATATCTCAAATTATTAGTGTTTGGAACTCCAGTTTTAATTCCAGCTGTCAGTCATTTCAGTTATGTTACCGTCAACCAATTTGGAAGTCCAATGGGATGTGGCAGCAGACAAGTTGAATAAATAAAATACCTAGATAATATAACCAGTCTGCAAGTTAAACAGATGTGATGACTATATGCATTTTGCCTCTCTGCCTTCCCTATTCTGAATTAGTTCTCCAAACTCAATTCTTAATAGGAACTTTTTGGTCTTCTTTTTCTCAGGAGAAAAGGCAGGTATTCTGGTATACATATTACCCTTAAAAGATTATTTTGGCATAATCTACACCACTGATGTCCAACTTCGGCAACTTTAATACTTGTAGATTTCAACTCCCAGAATTCCCCAGTCAGTCATTGGCTGGGGAATTCTGGGAGTTGCAGTCCACAAATCTTAAAGTTGCCATGGTTGGGCACCCTGATCTACATAATCAATGGCTTTGCTATAGTCAATATAGTGAACATGCTACATTTTTTCAGTCTCTCATTTACCTTATGTTACCTATCTCACCTCATCTCTCCATCTTTCTTAAATAAACTGTGCCTTTGGCATTTGTCTTTTTTCTTTGTAAGATCTTAGGTTAAACTCTGCTTGTATGAGGAATTAGAGCTACACTATTTAGTCATAATAGGCATATTCCCTTGCATTTTCCTTCTTCACTATACATACTTGTTTCATATTCATTAACATATAGGTTACGGTACTTAACTGCTTTTTTCACTTCGGCAAGTATTCATCTGTGCCTAAATTCAATTGTACTTGATAGCTGATTTTGGGAGGGGAGGGCGCCAGTGCTTTATTTTCTAACGGATTAGAGCTTGAATATATATATTTTCTTCACAAATATTGGTATCATTATAAGCTGAATATACTGCACTGTCTATATGAGTGTGATATTGGGGTATTTTTTAACCTTAAACTTTGAGCACTTTTGCTTTATCCCATTGCAACCTAGAAATTTTGTTCATAATGTTTAACTGTTTGTTGTTCAAGCGTATAAGTTATTTTTACAATAAGCCTTGTGAATACTTGCTGTAGCTTCAAGAGCTCTCATGAAACAAAGGGGACGTAAGAAAGCTGTTCAATTTGGCAACATTGCAGTAGTGAAGTGGAAATAGCAACTGCAGTTTTCACATGTACAATGTATTATCAAATCATATGTTTGCTAAGGGGTGTCTGAAAAAAAGAAAATAAATTTAGAACAAAGTATCCTAGCTCTTGGACCATAATTTTGGATGGTACTATACTCTATGCTTTGGACAATTCTGAAAATGACGTTCTTTTTAGCTTTGAGTACTGTAGTTATTATTTTGTTTTGTTTCCATGCAGATAACAACTGGCAGCTATCTAATAACTTCTGTTTCCAAACAATATGTGATGTGTTCAATGCATACCCAACACAGTAATCTGTATTTATGGTTCAGTAGTTTCAAAGACTAGCAATCAAGTCCTGAAATAAACGGAATTGGTACTCCAGCCTAAACTAAATTGGTTTGAGTAACTGCCAGGTCTGGTAATTTTTGGAGACACAGCCAGAGTCTTGTTCCATTTCAGTATATAAAACTGGATAGAACTTTGAGGCAACCTCTTCAAATAAATATATCTGAAAACTAGAGTGCCTTTTGCTATCAAATATGGATCAAACGTGACCAATATATAGATCAGAGAAAGCTTCAAACAGATGCTTCAAATAAAGAACTTCGGGTAGACCACCTCTTATTCTCTTCCACTGGCACCTGAAAGCTGGTTTGTGAAACAACATGGAACCTTCTACTTCTAAGCAGCTCTGCAAAGCAACCATATTGTTCTAAGGCCACCTGCAGCATAAGGAGCTTCTAATCTATGTAATACTGGAAGTGCCACCTCACACTACATATGCAATAGCCTCTTTCTGCTTAGAAAAATGTTAAAAGAGCACCCCATCAAAACAAACTGTAGCCAGCCAGACACCATAAATAGCATATTAAACAATTAGAATTATCAATTGTATTAATACATACATTCTTATTCTACTTTCAGAGCAGCTGAAATAGTCCTGGCAAATATAAAACATATGGCATAAAACTTAGGTTTCAAGAATATAGAGCTGTGATTTAATTGAAGAAATCTAAATCTTATAGGTTTTTAGAGAATTAGAAGCATGTGGATCTGGTACAGAGAGAGAAGTGATGAGAAAAAATGGCATCATTTAGGTGAAGAATTTCTGAAGGTGTTTTCTCCCCATCTTTTCCCTTCTTTGTATCCAGCCCATTCACTGAAAGAGATAGTCTGAACAGGAAAGAATGCATATTAAGGGTGGAAGAGAGTCCTATCTGAAATGGAAGACAAGTCAGTATGGAACAGATTCGTGAGTCTTCCATTTTAATAATCCTTTGTTTTGTTCTTAATTGTAAACCTTCTCTTAAGCAAATGCCAGCATCCTATCCTGTGAGTATATGTGGAATAGACAGCATTACCACCAGATGGATTTGTAACTGGGTGACAAACTACTCAGTGAGTACTCCTTAATGGTACTACATCTAGATTGAGGGAAGTAAGCAGTGGAGTACCACCAAGTTCCATCTTAGGCCCAGTACTCTTCAATATCTTTATAAATGATTTAGATGAGGAAATAGAAGAGGAGCTCATCAAATTCACAGGTGACAGTCATCTAATCAAAGATACTAAATTTTATGCTCTGCCTATAGTTACAAATAAGATCATTGGTTTGATCTTCAAATTTTGTACATTTTTTGACTAATTTTTATTAGAAGTCATGAAACATAAATAACTTCTATTTCATTTTTATTCTTTCGTATTTAAAATAACACTTTTGTGGGCTCTAGGCACTGTCGCTATTTATGCCTCATGGGTAAGTTGTTTCTGCTTCCAAGATAGCATTTGTACCTATGCCACTAGCAACGGAATGGGACAACTCGCCACAGCCAACTTGCTGTGGCCAACTCACCTTGGGGCATTTCAACAAATCAATGTAATCATTTAAAATAATTTTTAAAATATTTTAATTTTTGTCATTCAGATTTCATTTTGCATCCTTTCTTTAATGATTCTATTCTACCATTTCTTCAATATTAGTGTAACTCTTGTCTCATGGCGAGTGGCCCTGGCAAATTATCCTGTAGTGTGTTGGCCATGGTGAGTTGGCAACAGTGAGTTGTCCTAGACCAGGGATGTCAAACTCATATCGCCATGGAATCATCATGTGACATATCATGACTTTTTTCCCTTTTCCTAAACCGGGCATGGGTGTGGCCAGCATGTGATGCATCCAGCCCGTGGGCCGTGACTTTGCCATCCTGTCCTAGACTCTCTAACGATATTCAAAACAACAATCTAACTTCAGATTTTTTTCTTACCAAATGCCTTTTTACAGCTATTTTTGTAAAAATAGATGATCTGAGGAAAACGTTTAACACCCATATAGGATCCTTTCAGAAAAAAACAGAAAGAATACCACCACAGCTGAATTCTTTATTAACAGAGAAGCTACTTGCAAACAATAAACCTTAAATTTTCTCAATACTAAGTAACAAAAAGAACTCTGCTGTCATTTATAAACATAAGCAACTAATTCTTTCAATTCATAATAGCAATATCAATGTGGGAAAATAAATTCTAGAGACTCTTTTTTCTCCTCTTAAGGCATATATTTTACTGCCAGCCTTCCAAATGTTACACTTAACTTGGATTGCTGCTAAATTTGTCCTTATTCCCTTCCGTAGCATGAGCAAAATAGCTAAACAATTTACCATAAGAAAGATATTCCTTCGTCTTTTGGAAAGTGAGCTAATCAGTTAATCAATTCTTAAAGCATGATGACTAAATAGAAACAGATGTCTTATCCAAAATGGAAGGTCTTGTGTAAATGATGAAACTGATCCCAAGAGACAGCAAAAGCTCTTTAATACATCCAAACAAGGATCTGATCTTGTTCACAACTCTACGTGGCAATTAAGGCCAACAGGGGAATGGGCACACCCCAAGATAATGTCTCTCTATCAATTAAAGATAATGTTGACTTTTTGATAGAGTCTTCAAAGGCCACATGAGGCTGCTGAGTGAGGTCATCCCCCCAATTTATATTTTGATATATCTTTATATCTTTACCCCAGGCCATCAAAGTGATGCTGTGGACATGCTATCCCAGGATCTGAAGTGTGGCAGTCTGAATAAGTGTGGTAGGGTTTGGTTCAACCCAAGAAAGATATAATAGCTTTGGGTGTATGGGCTTTCTTGTGTCAGGACCTTCCATTGTTGGATGAGGTAATACTGCTTCAGACAGACACTATGCACAAGATAGGGGTTCTCTTGAACTTATGGCTCCTGGTCAAAGGTAGATGGCAGCTATGGTTAGGAGGGCCTTTCCACATTTCAGGTTGTGCACCAGTTGCATCCATTTCTAGGCTGGGAGGCCCTAGTCACTGTCACTCATGACCTTGTGAACTCCCATTTGGAGTATTGCAATGCATTCTATATGGGACTGTCCTTGAAGAGCATTCAGAAGCTTAAATGGTGCAGATTACAAGAGTAATGAATGATACCAATTATTTGGTATCATTCACTATTCAATGAGCTGTATTGGTTGCCTATGGGCTTATAGGTGCAATTCAAGATGTTTGTTGTCATTTTTAAAATCCTTCATGGCTTGGGACCAGTTTACTTGAGGGACTATCTTTCTCCAATTGTTTCTAGCCATCCAATCTGGTGAAGCAGGATGGGCATACTAAGGAATGCTGCATGGCTGGGCTTAAATCATGTGACTTTACTGCTGTAGCACCCACCTGACAGAACATTCACCCACTGGAAATCAGGACTTTTTGTAAGTCCTAAAAGACCTGGGTCTGTATCTAGGGTCTCTTTTCATGGTTATATTAAAGTATATGCCCATGTTGGTGAACCTATGGCATGCCTGCCGGAAGTGGCATGTAGAGCTATCCTTCTGGGCACGCACGCCGTCATCAAAGTGGGCCCGGCCACCAGGCCAAGCTTCTTGATGGTCTCTCATAGCATGGCTGGAAGCACAGCTGAGCTGTGTTCCAGCTCTGGAGACACATATGCATGCACGGGGGGTGGGGGGATTGCGTGTGTGTGGTCCCCACCCCCCTGCACATACATATGCCACCTCCCACCCCTACACGCATGTGCGTGCGTTTCCAGAGCTGAAAACAGCTGATCTGATGATCAGCTGTGTTTCCAAACAAGGTGCAGGGGAGGGCAGGTGGGTGCAGAGGCACATGGCCGCACGTGTGCATGCACACACACAGACGTCTGGCATGCAGAAAGCCGAAAGATTCGCCACCACTGGTATATGCTATATTTTTAGGAGCTATGTGTTCTAATTTTTGTATTGTGTAATTGTTTTTACTTTAATTTTGTTACTTGCCTAGAGTCACTTGTAGAGACTGGTAGCCATACAAATCAAATCAAATCAAATCAAATAAAAAAATAAATAAATAAGCTGCCTCCCTTTTCCCAACTGATATACTTAAAAGACAAGATGAATTATCATAATTTAGTACTTTAGTAATCTATTCACAAACTGCTTTTATAATGTAGTTAATTAGTATTGTTTAGATTTTTGTGATATTTTAATTTGAATAATTTTATTTACTCTGTTCATTATCTAAAATACATCTATGTACCAGTACAATTTACAGTAAGTGTATAAATTGCTGCACAATGATCTTAAAGATACCACTTAGTCTCTCTCACATCTATCTTCATTCTTATTCCTGACTTCTTCCACAGCAATTCCCAGTTGCCTTCCAAGGAATTTCTATTCTCAGGGCTCCTCTATAATCTTCCTCAATTTCTCAACATGTAGCAATGACTTCTCTTCCTCTGTTGCCCAGGAGAACTTGCTTCCTTCCCTACCCACTGCAATGTCTACATGAGCATTCTGTATTCTACCCCAATTCTATCCACAGTCAATCTTCACTATCCGTTCCTGTTCTCTTAATATTTCCGAATTTAACTATATTTTACTTGACAGTGGGCCTGATGTAAATTTTAGGTTCAGATGTTTGAACCACTTTTTATATATTCCAAAAATTTTCTTTGTTTCTGACAAGCAAAAGCAGGATCATGAAAAAATAAATAGGAGTAGGGTATCAACCTTCATAGATAAATAAACATACCTTTAAACAGGGGTTCCCTCTCATGCAGTTTATCCTTCTTGATGCTCCCAATTACAGCTAGGAATCTGGTCTCAAATATATGTGCAAGGGAAAGCAAAACGAAAGTATGACAAAAGACACAATGGTGTACCTGGGGCCCACACAATCACATTCTATATATTACAGGTGTGCTATCAAACAGTTCAACCATATGACAATGAAAGTCAAAATAATCCAACAGTTAAGGGAACTCAGTAGTCAGATTAAGTACTCCTGCTTTATTACTTCTTGCTCTGGGTGTTGGTGAGATACTTTTAAAAATCTTTAAAAATCTAGTTAATATATTAATTTTTATTTATATTAAAATTATTTGTATTGAATTTATATCAAAAGTATTTAATACACTTGACCACACTTGTAGATTATATTCGTCTGAACATATATTTCTTTTTGGTATCATCAACAAAGAGCGAGATTTTCTCCATCATTAATATACTCTCTCTGAATTGTAAATTGTTTGTCTGTAAGAACACCCTGTCCTTCTGTATTTTTTATCAACAATAATGCAAGTTTTATTATGGTGATTCTTAGTAGCAAATGTAGTTTAATTTCCCTCCAGCTTTTTCATTTGAATGGATCCCTCAAAATTACATTATCACTTATAATACATTCACTCTCAAAATAATACAATACCAGTCATAATACAGATTAAAATTCTCTAAAAAAAAACAATATTCCAATAAAAATCATTAAAATTCAAATTATACATCTCCCTGACGCACCACACTGATATTTTAAGAAAAGAGGGGCAGGATTGCACAGCTGTATGACTAAGAAAACTCTGCTGTTTCAATCCCCGAAGAGAAAAAAAGATCCTAGTTCTCAGACAGGTTAATATTTAACTGCTGAAATCTAAATCTAGTGCACTATTTAGGTTTTCCCAGGGAATAATACTAAGAAATAATTCAGAAGTATAATTATCTTACTTTAGGGCCTTCCTGTTTCCCTCCCAAAGGGTACATATGAATATATGCACCAGCCATCAGAACTATGGTTCTTCTTCAGGTCTCAGCAGTAGTATCTTCTGTTTCTTAGCAAAAAAAAAAAAGAAGAAGAAGAAGTATTCAAATTGTTCTTTGTTTGAAATATTATACATTTATTGAATTCACTTTTTCTTTGAGTGGGCTCTGATTATTTTTTGTGTCATATCTGTCAATAGCAGGGGACAACTCTAGCATGAGCAAAATACCTTTCTTGTCTCTATTTCGGGTCTAGTTGACTGGCTAAATCAAACCAAGGAACTCAGAACCCCTGAAGAGATAACTCTGGAATGCAAACTTCCACCTAAACCCAACACTCTAAGCTTGCAACTGTGACCACTAAGATGGTAAATATTAATAATATATCCCTATATAACTTGCGCATACTCATACATGATCACTTGTTGCCAACTGCTGCGAGAAATAGTTAATTCAATTGGGTATCTGTGATTGTGATGATTCCAGGCAATAACCTCTAAACTTGTACACATCTAATATGATAGAATCAAGAAACACAAAAGTATTTTGTTTTTATGATGGAGGATTTTTAATTCAATTGAAAAAATATTTTTGAAGACTAATGAAACATTTTATATTAGTTGATAACACTCAAAAATGCAATACATTTTCTGCTGTTCTCTTGTGAATTTTCTTACAACAGTACAAAAAAACAATCCAAGTGAAATTATTTGTGGCTTTACAATTTATTTATTCAGACTGGATTTTCTATAGCTTTATTCAACCATTTCATCTCATTTATCTTTAGATAGAAGTGTGTGATGAGGGTGACATTATTGGGAGGGGGAGACAAATGGCACAAAGTCTCCCCTTGAACTTCCTTTTAAGTTAACACAACACAACATTATAATACAAATAACATTTACATTTATGCAATGTGATTTAAGTGTTAATTAAAGTTAAGTGAAGTGCTGACATAATGAGCATCTTAGTTTTAAATAAATTGGCTTGGGTTATATTAACCAATATTTTGAAACCAACTTCAAAATCTAGTCTTACCCTTCTAAACATAAACAGATTTAATGCAATTGTCTATGCTCTATGAACAACTGCAAAGTGTGTGTCCTCTGTGACCCTGAGGACACAGATAAACCTCCAAATGGCCTCAATGCCTCTCTCAAAGAATGCAAATGATCAGCTGTCTGCAAGGAATATAAATCCTTCCATTCCCACCATCCAGTCAGAGCTAAAGAAGCTTCTTAGATGGGAAACTAAATGTTTATGTTTATGTTTATTAGATTTATACCCGCCTCTCTTCCCCAATCAAGGAGAACGCGAGGCGGCTTACAACATGATTAAAATACAATAAATACAATTAAAATACAATAAAATACAATAAAACAACAT
>JANHGC010001908.1:168114-179217 GCA_027560395.1 Boaedon fuliginosus
AAGTTTACTAATGGTCTGAGGTTGATTACAAAAGCTGAAAACCTGACGAAATAAGAAAGATTTATGCTGGTCTATGACTTTACATATAGGTAGTCCTCGATATACAACAGTCCAGTGGTCCAGTTAGTGACCATTCAAAGTTACAATGGTACTGAAAAAAGTGACTTATGACAATTTTTCATATTTATGACTTGTGGAGTTCCCATAGTCAGATGATCAAAATTTGGATGCTTGGCAACTGGTTCATATTTATGATGGTTGTAGTGTCCCAGAGTCACATGATCCTCTTTTGTAACCTTCTGACAAGCAAAATCAATAGAGAAACCAGATTCACTTAACAACCGGATTACTAATTTACAACTGCAGTGATTCACTTATCAAATGTGGCAAAAAATGCTTACTTAGCAACATAGATTTTGGTCTCAGTTGTGGTCGTAAATTAAGGACTACCTGTATTAAAGATTGATTTGATTTGATTTGATTTAAAAGATTTAAAGAGCTAAAAACCAGGCAAGAAGTAGGAACCCAGATATAGAAATTCATACCGTAATAGGTTACTCAGTGGATGACATCCCCCCAAAATAAGACTTGGTGCCTTTTTTGGTGGCAAAAAAATATAAGACAGCCGCCGTGCAGCTGTTGGATCAGAGTGCTTGCAGAACACCACAAAGATTTTGAAGTCAATCGCGCGCAGTGCGCTTTTTACAGCTGATCGGGAAGCGTGCCCACAAAGCGGGTAACGAGCGAACCGGTAGGAACCCATCCCTGCTTTCTTCTACATCTCTACAATATTGGGCACAGACCAGCTACAAACTTGAAATCCAGATGTTCACTGGAAGGAACGGACAGTTCCTTTTTTCTCTCAAGAATGTCAAAAGGCCATTTGGAGGCATCTGGCTCTTTTCCTTCCTCACTACTAACTCAACCTCCTTTCTTTGTCAGAAAAGTATGTGGATTTTCTAAACCATTTAGGAAAAGATGAAGCAATTATCTTGCTTCCTCAATATATAGTGAGACAATATCATCCACCTAAAAATCTGGAGCTCAGAATACAGCTAATATTGGGGCCCCAAAGGAGAAGAACCACGTTGGAGGTGGCTGCTGGATTAGAACAGAATAATAGAGTTGGGCGGGATCTTGGAAGTCTTTTGATCCAACTCCCTGCTCAAGCAGAAGACCTTATACCATTTCAGGAAAATGGTCCAATCTCTTCTTAAAAACCTCCAGTTGATGGACCATCCACAACTTCTAAAGGGAAGCCTTTGGACTGATGATAGCAGACTCCACCCTTCATTCCCTTGCTCCCTGCTCTCCACCCATCCATCTCTTGTAATCATATTTATGTATTCAATATGAATAATGATTTATCATTTTCTTTTTTATTGTTTATTTTAATGTTCTATTGTTTTACTTCTGTTTTGTTTACACTTCTTTTCATTTCTTCCTTTTTATTGTGTAAGCTGCCTAAAGGAGCCTCATAGCGAGATAGATGACAAACAAATTTAACAAACAAGCAAGCAAGCAAGCAAGCAAACAGTCAATATCCCATGCGTACTTCAGAGTTAGCCATGTTAAAAGAGTTTCGGGATGAAGTATTCTCCTCATTGCAGAATAACATTATGGAAATAAGAGATCACCCAATAACATTTAAGATTTCACAACTAGAATGCCCTGTTCACACATCACATAAATGTGTGGTGGAAGGAACAGGGCTGTCACGCCTGCTTCCCATACCTTGCCTTTTCATTTCTCAAACTTCCTGGATTGAGCAACAAATCCTGAGGGGCAATTTTAAACAAATTCATTTGAATGTGGTAGAAGTCTTTTTTTTTTTTTACAGAGGGCACACTGTTCTTTACACTTTTTATGGTGCAGTTTGCTATGCCATCTGGGTAGGGTTTTGTTTCATGGTTTTCTCTCCTCTTGCTCCTCCATTGATAGCTTTCCTCTTATATTTTTCATGTCCCCTCTGCAATGATCTTACCTGCAAAAATCAATTCTGTCATCTGAGACATCTGTCATCCCCTTATTTCTTTTCTCATTTTTCAATATTAAAATGTATCTAAACAGAATCTCTGTTTCAGAAGAGCAATAATGGCGAGAGAGCTACCCGTAGATATATTTGTGTTTATTATATTTTCAATTTGCTAAAACACAAAAGTTCACAACATATAACAAACACACACCAGGAAAAATAAAGCAGAATAAAATTCAGAGAAAAACAAAAGCCAGAATAAAAATACAACAAAATTCAGCAATAGCAGAGGTCATACAATATAATGTATACAATCAAAAATAGGATATCAAATATGTAAATCAAGTATTTCAAATTAATATTTTATATAATTTTTCATTTAATATTAAAAAGCAGTATTGAAGTTAAGGTAACTCTTTTTTTCATGCAACTTACATGATATAAAGAGGGGCCCCAATATCTGGGAACTTACATATGGAATAAATACTAGAATTACAGCTTTAAAGGTCACATTCATACATTAATTTGAATCCAAAATTTGGCATTATAACAAAGCTGTTAACAAAGCATTGTACACATGGTTGTACTTACCTACAATATTTTATGATTTTATTTTGAACATACGGATCTTTCAGAATATTCAAAAGTCAGTGTTAAGTATTCCTTATGATCATCTGAAGGACTCCTTGAAAAAGCACCTGCCAACTTCATACCAAATATATTATTTTATCTTTTGTTAATAACTTTTAAACCCATCTGGCAATGATATTATCTTATGATTGCCTGTTAAACGCTTGATAAGCACTGTTGGATTGCAATTACATTTTAATGTTTTAATGTTTTTATAATTAAAAATAACAAATGAAAATGAAAGTAACAAATGAAAAATCCATCCAATACTTGAATGAATCCTACATCGTCACTTCTTCCATAAGAATATAAACTTGTTATCTCTTAAAACTCTGTATAAAGACTCCTGGGATTATTAAATCCTTTGCAGAACAGTTAAATATATTTGAAACAGTATTATTTATTTCCTTGGTACTTCCATGAGTGCTGGATATGACTACCCATACAGAGCACTTAGAGACATTAGTCAAATTAAGGCCCATAGCCTAGTCTGCAGCAACTGACAATTCAAAGAAAGACAGCCTCAGATTCCAAGGCTAAATATCACCAGTAGGCTCCCCTAAAGCAATTCCCACACACTAATACTTGTTCTATTTGCATTTAATTGTTTGTAGTCATTTAGTAAAATGTATTAAGATGAAGGGGATGGAGTTAAATGACTTTCAGCCACTGATCTATTTTCCATTTACAATCAATCTATCCCCTACTATATTATGACAAAGACAATGTTTAATTTTTTTTCCTAACGACCTGTAATCAGGAAAGAATGCGAATATTTTTATTAATTGTAAGAAAGCTTGTAGCCGGCTGCTTATATAACCATTGCCTGAATCTGTTTCCACCTGAGATTAGTCACTATTATAAGAATGTTTGTTTGTTTGTTTGTTTGTTTGTTTGTTTGTTTGTTTGTCACATTTAAAAACTACCCATCTCCCTTACTGAGCAATTCTAGGCTGTATATAAGAGGCATAAAAATATGAAAGCTATAAATAAATATTATAGAAGGCAGTTTAAATACATATAAAGGAACAGTAAATAAACCGATTTTAAAATATATTGTGTATAATCTAATGATTTACAGTAGGACTGACTTTCAGTTTTAAATATTGAAACATATAAAAATGAAAGTAGTATTGTGCTGAAGCTTGGGGAAGTCCCAATGGGATCTAACTGGTCATTGGAGAGCACAATGCTAAATTAAATGGGTTTCTCATTTAGTATAGCTCTACTTCTGGGACTTGGGAGCCAATTTTTATTTTGGCAACATTTTGTTCCAATTTTTAATCTACAGAAAAATCCACCATTTTGGTAGGGAATGGGATATAGATAGATGGAAAGAGATATTTCTTTTTGCTTACTATGGTAATAATATTGTAGAGTTTGTAGCAAAGTTTTTCCTCAACATTAGAATCTAACTATCCAACATTGTTGGATCACAGGATCAATCGTAGAAACTTCAGTAAGCCTTAACTTAATTCTAAATACTGTTCAATTAGCCATGAATCTATGATTCATGTGAATCACCTAAAATTTGTGATACTACCGGTACGAGCAGCTTGGCAAAAAAGTTAAGGAGATAGGAGTACAAGTGGTATTTTCATCTGTACTTCCAACTATAGGTCAACATCCAATGAGGGACCAAAGGATTTTAGAAATAAACCACTGGTTTTAAGGGAGGGTGCAGCCAAGAAAACTTCAGATTCCTAGACCATAGTTGGCATTACACACATGAAGGGCAAGGAATTGGCTGTCCCTCATAAAAACTGGGAAGAACTGGAAATGGCTCGTTCAACTTCCCTGAAAGGCTTTAAAATAAAACTGAGGGGACAGGAGGTGGCCTATTTTTAGGACTTAATCCCAAGCATAAACCAATCAAACAAGGCAGGGAGGTATGGAGTGTTGGGAAGGGGGGGAAATTAAGATACAAAGCAGGAGATGTTAGAAGCATACACAGGGTCAGCCATAAAGAATTCAGATGCCTATATACACTGTCACTCAAAGTTTGAAGAAAAAAGATGATGAACTTACTAGTATACCAGGCCAGGTTTAATATGTAGTTGTCACCAGCTGAAACCTGGTGGGGTTAAACTCATAACTGGAATGTACTGCTGGAAGGATATAAACTCTTAAAAAAAACATGCCTAACAAAAGAGAAGGTGAATTTGCACTATATATAAGAAATCACTATACCTCTACAGAAATGCATAAAACCATGGATGAAAGCCTGCTAGAATGCATTTGGCTTAAAATAAAAGGAAAAAAGAATGACATTGCCATAAATGTATACTACAGGCCACCTAACCAAGCAGAAGAAATAGACGAACTTTTTGTTAATCAGTTAACAAATGTATGTAGGAAATTCATCAGATTAGTAAAGTTAACTACATGACATCAACTAGGAGACAAACTCTGCATCAAATTGGAGATCAAACAAGTTCCTGGCAAACCTAGCTGACAACCTACCACCCAAAAGGTACAGGAGGGAACTAGAGGGTCAGCTATACTGGACTTAATTCTTACTAACAGAGAAGAAATCATACAGGGGTTGAAGTTGCAGGAACTTTGGGTAGAGTGACCCACCATGTCGTATCGCAATTCAATATAATTCAGATGCAAGCAGTAGAACAAAATCAAACTGGTGTCTTAGACTTTAAGATAGCTGATTTCAACAATATATAAAATATCTGATAAATCTCTGAAATTGTATAAAATTATTAATGAATAATTCTTGTAGCTTTCTGTTTTACAGATACATATTGCCATTGTCTGATGGTAATGTCTCAAACAGCTGTTTAGAATACTGATCACCCATCCCTCCTATGGGTTTTATAAAAAAACAGTGCTCAAAAACTTCAAATCAGATATTCAGTTGGAATTTTCCGTCTCCCATCTCTTGAATTAAAACTGATGTTGAGTAACAATTAACAATCCATTTTCAGTGAAATGCCAGAATTTGCAGGTACACAAGGCAGATCTTAGCACTGATACATATATGTAAGTCTCCTAGTTTTTAGTAAAAAATATTTTAACAACAAAATTAGAGTATATTTTACATTCTCCTCTACTGAGCAAATTTACATTTTTACAAAATTGCATTTATTAAGCTTCTTGAAAAATAAAATGTGTTCATAAATATTTGTTTTCTACAATGGTACATAGAGTATACAACTGTCATATTAGAAATTTTATTGTACGCAGTATCATGGATAATTGTAATCTTTACAAAATTAAAATCTCATCTCTGGCAGTGACTCTGGCAACCTCAATAGTGGCAATGAAAAATGGAAAAGTCCTGATCTCCTTTTTCTGGTTATTTTCAGTTAATAAAAATTAATTAGACACTTTACTAGCACTGTAAGTTCTAGTAGGAAGATAACTAATAACTGGATATTATTAATTCATTCCATATTTTTCCCTATTGCCTGAATTTCAGTGCATAGCATACCTACAAAATATGCCTATGAATTTATTTCAGGAAAAAAATATAAAGATTATTTACATTTCTTTTCCTTAAAATGAAAAATGAACCGTACAAATAAGTTTGAAAAACATTCTTTAAGCAACTAGGAGTATACTATCATATATGTCTATGTACAATACATCTATCTATCCTACAGAATTATGTACAAGAATGTCAGCTTCAAGTTCATGAAGACAACATTTAAGAGACTTTGAAAGTTAGAATATAGAATAACAGAGTTGGAAGGGACCATGGAGGTCTTCTAGTCCAATCCCCTGCTTAGGCAGGAAACCCTACACCATTTCAGACAAATGGTTTATAAATTTATAAGATTTATAAAATGATTATTTTCTTTCCATGTATTTTAATATCATTTTCTTTTCTTTTTGTTTTCTGATAAAGTTACAGTTGCAAATTTAGAGCTGAATTTTATGAAAACGTTACCATACATTTATTTAAGAAATAAAAACATTTTGGATAAATAATTGCTGTCTGTACAGTAACTTTCTTAATCTTGCATGGTAGCATCTAAAAAAAACAATCAGAGGGACAGACTGCTTGAGGTGCAGTAATGAGTGAAACATTTCTAATCTACTCTCAAAATATTGAGCAATTCTTCTAAACATTCAGCCCACTTTAAGGACCTTCTGAGGTTATCCATTTGTGTGTGCGTTTCTGCTTTCAGTGTTGAAGTGAAGAGGAAATTATTATTCTGGATGTGTAAATAGTATGTGAGAATGACCCTTGGAAACAGAGGGAAGAGCTGTAGCCAGGACAACAGTCAGATAAGAGGCAGCTTAGCCTTCAGCAGAAATGTGACTATGAGACCTCCCCAGTTTTTTGGGATGTAAAGGTGATGGGGAAGAGGTATACCTTCAGACTTGCAAGATTCTGTTAATGTAACCTTACAATAAAGTAGAATGAGTTCACCTGGACTGCTACTTGTCTGGACTACCTCACAAGATTGACAGGGTGGATATGCAGGTACATTAGTTTAGAGGGGGGACCTGAAAGATGGGCATCACGAACTACAAGAAAAGCATCTCTCCCTGAAGGGTTAAAGCAAGCATCCAGATCTACTTGTACAGCTGCTTCAATTGCTGTGTCCAATTATCTACAGATAGATGAACATGCCCAGCTGCTTCAAGTAGTTGGTGATCCCAGTGGAAGTGTTGTCTATACAAAGCTGCCTTGTAAACTTTCCAAATGATGCCTCTGATTTAATGCTTCCTTTATTTATACTAACATACTTTGTGTAATAACTTCTTCAAATGCTTTTCAAAGTGCTATCAAACTCTCACAAAGAGTGCTGAGTCCTTGGAAGATTGCAGTTGTCATGAGGCTTTGAAGAAAGGATTCAGAAGGGTCACTTGTGACAACATCACAATCAACTCATCCCTCCTGATAGGTTGAAGTGAGCTAGCTACAAATACATTTGTATTTCCAGGAGAAATGTACCTGGACAGTATCACAGTGTAATTGGGAGAAAAATATCAACAGTACAAAAAGATAAAATGCTTTGCTTCTGAGTAATGTCTGGTTACCAGAATTTTATTACCCACAGGCATAATCAGTTTTGATCCTAGTTCAAAGATCCTTTGTGTTCCCGCAAATTCATTCTCTATTTCACTCTGTGGAGGCTTCCAAATACCTTGGAAAATAGCAGAAACAGCTGCAGGTAATGAAAAATTCGGTGAATTCTAATACAAATGGAAACATCTGTGGAAACATAAGGCATTTCTTAGATTATCAACCTTAACTGCTATTTTTGTTTAAACATATGCAAACATTTGTAGAATCACATCATCTGTACTGCTTTTTTTGTTCCTGTGTGTATTGAAGACAAGGCATAACTGGCTGAGGCATGGTGTTGTGGAGGCATTGTGAATGGTATATATAATGTGTGGGATGAATGAGGGCTGAAAAATAAGGACTGAAAAGAATCTGATCTCACAACCATATTCCTTACTGTAATAAATCTATAGCATTGAGGCCTTTCAGAATTATTACAATGAGCAATGAATGTATTGATATAATTGATGGTTAATCATGATTTGACTTTATCATTAGTGTATAGCAGTTCCTAATTAATTCGGTTAACACTCAATAGCTAAGTATTTAATTACTTGGGCTTCCTGGTTTTACCTTCATTTTAGAAATCTTGATCTTTTCAAAATTACATGTATAAAGAAATATTAGCAGAGAGGAATAAAAGCTGAACCAATGAGTTATTTTTATTCTTCTACACTTCTATTTCAGGAAGGAAGTTGGGGGAAGGAAGTTGGCTCCTTCCCCCAACTAAGACAAAATCTGTGTGATTTCATAGTCCCAATAAACTTATTCATAGTGTTAATTTAAATAAAACCCAACTACAACAAATGTACAGATTACCTTTTAAATATTAAAGAGGCCCCACACATTTTTTTGGTGTGTCACCCTTGAACTTAAATGCTCTCCAAGAATCTGCTCACAGTTTTCATTTTCTTTTTAATGTAGATCTCTTGAGCATGTGCCAGAGCATAGCAAAAGTTCCCAGAAAGAGCCAAAATAAATATTTTGTCTGGCTGGGATTGTCAGTAGGAGCTTCTTTTAAAATTAGGATGACACAGAACGATCCTTGTGGCCACTGGGATATAAAACTGATAAGTGGCTGGACCTCCAGGTTTAGAAGATGGGTTGATAGAAACCTCCAAATGACTTTCAATTTCCAAGCAGGAGATCTTTTAGCAGGCAGGCAGGTGTTTGTTTGTGTGTGTGTGTGTGTGCATGCACATGCTTCTTAAGGGTGTGTGTGTGTATGTGTGTGTATGTATATATAGCCTTGAGAAATAATCTCCTGTAATGCCCCAGATTTACACTGGCCCAGGGGGCTGCTGTACAATAGAATCCCGAAGGGGCACATTAAACTGAACTGAGACTCCTTTAAGTCAGAGCAAAATGTGCAGAACTGTGATGTGACTGCAGGAACTCATCTCCCCGGTTGAAAGGAAGGAAGGAGGTGGTGGAGGGGTGGGCAGAGAGACCGCACTGCATATTTACATAAAATTCCCTTAAGAATATCTGTCATGCCAGAGATTAAACCAAATGTCTCTCCCCAGTTTAATGTTATGCCTTAAGGCAGGCTGGGCCCAATAGGTTTCCTTGCTCTCCTCCAAATCAGAGATTATGAGCACGGAGAGTTTTAAATCTTGCCCTTATTCTCCGTAAGGTACAGCTACTAAATCACTGACTTGTTGAGACTATCAGGAGCCTGCCTTTAGCTCCCTTCTCCTCCCTGGATTTTGAGTTTCCTACAAAATGTGCATTTGGAATGGAATTTCTCTTTAAATTTCAGTCTCCATATTCACACCGTTGTTCTTCACTGATAAATTATCCCAGATACATGGTCATTTTTTTCAGGTAATTGGGTAAAATAAAAAGTGCACACGAGTGAACTGGTATCAGTCTTCCTTAATGCTGTGTTGGTTTTGTGAATGACTAGCAACTTTTCATTCCATTCAGTCAACCCCCAGAGCCTCCCAAAATCATATCAATGGGGGGGGGGAATCATTTATTCCTTATTTATTAAATTTGTATGCTGTCCATCCCGTGGATTGAAATGAGTTTTCCTGACAGAATGAATTGCAAAATACGTGTGAGTTAAGCACCCACTAGCCTCAACAAACCTATTTTGAAATTTAAAAGAAAAAAAAAATCAGAATTCAAAATAAACAAGGTGAATATTTTGGTCATGGTCTCTCTCAGTGTCCTGCCCCTTGCAATCTCTGGAACCCCAAAAGCAGAATTTAAAAGTGAAGCCCTAACTACCAGTATGAGTTCAGTGCCTGCTCTGTGTTGAGGGAATATCCCATCTTTGGAGACTACAAAAATCTTTCAGACCCAAAAGAAAAGCTTCAACTAGTGGATTCAGGAGACACATTTTAGCTGAAAATTTAACAAAAGTTTCCAGTCCTTCTCTAGGCTTCCCTCTACTTTGCTAGGCATTGCCATACAAGTTTAATACAAATTCCATCCCAATTCTTTATACATAGAGAGGAAAGAGAGAAATAAAAAAGCTATATGTGCAATAAGAAAAAAATAGAAAAAGAGAAAGATACAAAGAAGTGGCTTCCAATAACCTTCACAGCAATTACAAGTGCAATTATATTTTAATCCCACTTTCTAAACTTACATCGCTTCTTTCTATAATCTAAAAACATAAAATACAAATTCATTTTACCCCCTTTTATGCAAAAAGTCCATAAGGGCTTTCCATTCACCAATAAATGTAGATAATATTGTTCTTCCTCTAATCAAAGAAGTAAATTCCATCCCAATTCTAGGTTGAATATAGCCTAAGTGGATAGTCACATTTATGACTCATAGGCATAGTAAGTTTTATTTTATTTATTTATTTTATCTAATTTATACCCCGCCTTTCTTCTCCAACAAGGGAACACAAGGCGGCTGACAACAGACACAATATACAAAATCATCACTAAAACTCTAAAACCCAAAGTCCATTAAAAAAAAAAATCCAATACAAAAGTTAAAAAACAGAAGATATGCACTAACATACCATGCTATACAATCACACAAGGGGAGTCAATTCCAGGCCCTCTGGCAGAGCCAGGTTTTCACGGCCTGGTGGAAAACTGGCAGATTCAGAACGGTGCGGATCTTCACGGGGAGCTGATTCCAGAGGGCCGGCTTCACTTCACAGGATTTTGCGTGTACTATTTATATTACTCTACTCATGTTATGATTTCCTCTTCTTCCTTCTCCTCTTTCAACTACTAAGACACTTACTTAGAGGTAAAATATGGAGATATAATAAGAGTCCAGTATGCAATGCAACAAAACTTATTTATTTATTTATCTGTTTATTTATTACATTTATTACATTTTATGCCGCCCAATTCCTGAAAGACTCTGGGCGGCTTACAACATGGATAGCAATAGCACTCAGATTTTTATACACCGCTTATCAGAGCTTTACAACACTCCCCAAGCAGTTACAGAGTCAGCCTATTGCCCCCAACAATCTGGGTCCTCATTT
>JANHGC010001910.1:45466-60129 GCA_027560395.1 Boaedon fuliginosus
AGGGACCAACAGGCTCAGACTCAACCCTGACAAGACTGAGTGGCTTTGGGTATTGCTTCCACATGGTCCAGTTGATTGTCCATCTTTAACTCAGGGGGCGGGGGGATTCTAACCCCCTCAGAATGAGTGCGCAACTTGGGAGTTCTCCTGGATCTGCAACTGCATTTGGAACATCATTTGGCAGCTGTGGCCAGGAGAACTTTTGCACAGGTCCGCCTAGTGCACTAGATGCGCCTCTTCCTGGACCAGGAGGTTCTCCTTATAGTCACTCACATCCTTATCACCTCTAGGTTAGATTATTGCAACACGCTCTACATGGGGCTACCCTTGAAAAACATTCAGAAGCTTCAATTGGTCCAAAATGCAGCCACATGAATGATTAAGGTGTACTTTGGTGTACCCACATAACACCACTCTTCCGCAAGTTGCACTGACTCCCAATAACTTTCCGGGTGCAATTCAAGGTGTTAGTGATGATCTTCAAAATCCTACATGTCTTAGGACCAGGGTACCTTCAAGACCGTCTTCTTCCATCTCATGCCTCACAGCGCCCCGTCAGATCCCACAGTGTTGGCCTCCTACAGGTCCTGTCAGCTAAGCAGTGCCGACTGGCGGGTCCATGAATGAAAGCCTTCTCTGTGGCAGCACCAGCCCTCTGGAATCAGCTCCATGTGGGGATCTGAACCGTGCCAAATCTGTTAGCCTTCTGCCGGGCAGTGAAGACCTGGCTCTGCCAGCGGGCTTGGGACTAATGACTCCCCTTATACGAATGGATAGTATGTTTGTTATTGTATGTTTCTGTTTTTAATAATCTCTATTTTAGATTGTTTTTCGATTTTGTATTTTTTTCGATTTTAGAGTTTTTATGTATTTTATATGATTGTGAGCCGCCCAGAGTCCTTTGAGATGGGGCAGAATATAAGTTGTAATAAATAACTGCTAAAAAGACAAATAATTGTTTTTTCGGGTTAGATATTCCAGACCTAAAAACCACTAAAACTGCTTTTTAAACTTGGCCACAAATTATGACATGCCTTACCTGTAGTGTAAAGTCTTGCAATGATTGAAAGTCAAATGTACTAACATGAAGGAACATGATGGAAGTGGTTCCATTCTAGATTTTCTATCTATTGTTGGATTACAAATTCCACAATCACTAGCAAAAATGAAAGGAATTATATGGTCCAGCAATATCTTAACATTTAGAATTAGGGAAACACTGTGCAGTGTTAACAGGATCTTAAGCATGAATTAGATAGAATATTTTGGAATTCCTCTAGCCACTCACAAAATCTGGATCCATTGAAATATACCATTGACCTATTTAAACTGTCCATATTGAAAATGTTGGTTGAATATTAAGTAAATCAGACTTACGCTTAGTTTCAGCAGAAGAGTTTCCTTCAAACCGAGTCTGCAATAGGAATGCAGGGCGCCCAGCAGCTACAAAATTGAAAAAAAGTCTATAAAATTATATATTATTCTTTATCCTAATAAACAAATAATCAGCAATATTTAGCCTATGTAACTAGCATCACAATTGCTGGAAGTGGACCAAAGCTAAAGTTCCATTGGATAATCAACAGGAAATCCCTGAAAAGAAAATGCTACTGAAAAAGACTTCAGAACAACTACTATTAACTAAAGTTTGCTTCATAGTTTTAGAGATTCACACACAAAAATATTATGTTGAAATGTTGTTCTTATCTAAGGAACAAAGACTACATATGTGGGATTCAAATGAATTTTCTTGTAGATATTTCTATGTGGAGATGTTTTAAAATATACTAGGCAACTCTGTTAAAATTGTTCATTTGGGAAAACAGAATAAAATCACATTGCTCTAAAATAAGTTTCATTTTAGCATGGTAAATACACGTGAACTGTAATTCGTACGTTTATTTGGGATAGGTAAGTTATATTCCAAACTGTGATACAAACGGTGTACATTATTGAAGAGCAAGGAAGAGACATTACGGTTAAGTTCATGTTCATAATAGAAAGAAATGTTTGTTCTCACTACGGTTTGTGCAGTTAACTGTCCATGGCTCCATCTTTACAGAATCACGGGAATTGTAGTTTTGCTGAGGGAGTTATAAAGACTCCCTTAGCCTTCCCCCATCTCCTTAACTACAGTACCCGGCAACCCGTGGGGAGAAAAAAAAAGACATGTCCTCCAGAAATAACTATCGATGCCCTTCTACCAACAGGACTAGTAACCAACATTACCCCACCAGCGAAGAGAAACTTCGCCCAATTCTCCCATTTAGAATCAGGCAATTAAGCAAGGTCACCTCTCAGCCCGACCCGGGCTAGCCCTCGAACTGCAGCAAGCATCCCACCGTCTCAGAAGCCCCAATCCACAGCCCAGATTTTTCAAGGACTTCAATACCGACCCATCGTGCGCATGCGCAGCGTTGGGGGGGGGGTCGTCCTCCGATTGGCCCGACGGAGCGGAAGTATCGCGACCAAAGGCTGTAGAGACGCTTCCACCGCGGGAAGCCAATCACGCGCCTGACGGTCAAAATGATCCGGAAATGAAAGGCGCGCGCGGCTCGGATCCTAAGAGCTGGCTTCCGGGGATGCTCATCTCCAACTCGGAAAGCGCCGCCGCCGCCGCTCCTCCTGTTGTACCTCACGACCGATTGCCTCCGTGCAGTCCCGAGACGGCGGAATGAAGGGGGGAGTCGCAAGTAAGAGCTGCCGTTGGCCGAAGCCGGGGCGGTATCTTGCCTGTTGAGGGGGCGGGAAGGTTCGGTAGCCGTCCGCAGGTGGGGGGAGGGCGGGGGGTGGGGTGGCGATTCTGCGAAGAAGAGGCATGGGCGTCCGGTTGTGGAAAGCGGCCGTTAGAGGCAACCCGTCCCGCGCAGCTGAAGAAAGTCCCGCGAGGTTGGGCTCGGTCCAAGCTTTCTGCTCGTCTGGTTGAGGAGTGGGAGTAGCTGCGGCTGCTCAGGAGAGATCGCTCAGCCCAGCATGATTTCATGGCCTTGGTTGCCGTTCGTTTACGTCTTAATACCCCCCCCCCCCCCAAGAACTACAGTGGTCAACAACTCCTGCAATCCTACTAAACCCCATTTTGGAGATCACGAGTTCTTACGTCTGAAAGACTGTGCATCGGACTGGATAATTTCTATCCGCCAATACTTTTATTATCCTCTTATTCCTTTCTCTTCTTAGAAATAACCTGTTGCTACTTCGTACAGTATGAGGGGTGGGCGGGCAGAATGCTTTTAAAGCCTAATTTTAGGCTAGTGCAAACCAATCACCGCCTCCCTAGTTTGAGTACTATATAATATTAAGGTGTTTGCTTAACACATATTAAAGCATACATCAATGGATTTCCACCATACATTGAGCGGCGAAGTACCCAACCATGTTTTTAGCCCACAGTGGATATGGCTTAAATATGTTTACAGTTATTCCTACATGTATTTGGCAGATTGTAAATTAGCACCTTAAAAACAGAATTTATTTAGGTCAGCAGATTTTAGCATATACTGGTACAACTATGCATAAAACCTTTAGTATTCATTGGGCTTGGTTTTGTATTGAATTTTATATACTGAAATGTACCTGGTAATCTCTGTAATGTGATAGAATTATGAGAGAAACACAAAATTCCCTACCAATTACATGAACCTATTGAAAACACACTTGTCTGAATACATTTCTCATAAACTCATAAACATCATAGCTAAATTCTATTTTTTTTGTTCGGGTATTTACTTATGTTCTATTTTAATGTGTTTTTATCTAAAAAGCAGTACACCATATTGAAGTATATTTAACATATACAATACTTAATAAAATATGGTCTTAGTGATTACCTACTACCAAACATACCTGGTGTCTTTTGAGATACCTGGTTTATTTTTTTGAGATCTTATTAATAAAATGTATTATGTACTGTGTAAATAATTGATTCCTGCGGCAGTTGCCTATTGTAAAAAATTGCAGAAATCACTATCCAATAATTAACTCTTACACAGTAAGATACATTTTTCCACTTCCCAAATTGTATTTTTTTATATTTTATATTTTTATATTTTAAGTAAATTTAACATTAGATTGCTTTACAAAATACCAGAAAAATTCCCAATGTCTATTGCATTTCAGATTACTGGAGGTCAAATCACAGCAACATGGAAGAGACAGGAGGTTCCTCAACGGGGGATACTGGAAATTCCTCAAATGAGGAAAACTACTTTATGAATTATACTTTCACTGATCGTTCACATTCCAGCCGTGTGGCCCGAGGAATTATGAAGTTGTGCCTTGAAGATGAGCTCTTTGCTGATGTCACTATTTCTGTTGAAGGCAAAGAATTCCAACTGCACCGCCTAGTCCTTTCAGCTCAAAGCTGTTTTTTTCGTTCTATGTTCACTTCCAACCTTAAGGAGGCACACAACCGTGTCATTGAGTTACAAGATGTTAGTGAGAGTGTCTTTCAACTTGTGGTAGACTATATTTACCATGGAACTGTGAAATTAAGGGCAGACTATTTGCAGGAGACGTACGAAGCATCAGATATGTACCAGCTAACTGCTCTTTTTGAGGAGTGTTCTCGTTTCTTGGCTCGAACAGTGCAAGTGAAAAATTGTTTGCAGATTATGTGGTTGGCTGATCAGCATAGCGATGTAGAGCTCTACACAGCGGCCAAACATTGTGCTAAATCATACTTAGCACAGCTTCAGGAAACAGAGGAGTTTCTGCACCTCCCTCTTCGTTTCCTGACAGATATTGTCTCAGGTAAGTCAGCTTCTAAGATCTGTGATGGTAATAATGGCTTTCTAACTTATTTTTAATATATTCATTACTCTGATTCATAGCCAAATTCAGGTTTACTTCAGGCCCTGTTTAGGATAGATAAACATTTGTTTAAACTGACATGTCTACACAGGATCAGGAGAAATGTCTCCATGTTGTTTCTCCTGAACCTTTTTTCAGCTTTCAATGCAATCAACAACTGTCCTCTGCAAAATTTGCTGTGGATGAGACTTGGAAAAATTGATTAGGGTCACGCATTGCACACAATCATCTTTGGGGGATAGTGCAATATGTGATACCAGTCATTGTGGTTTTGTATATGAAATATAAACTGGGCAACTGTTTCTTCAATAAAGTATGGTTTAAAAATTCCAATTTTGCACAACACCTGGACTCTGTATTATGGAGATTGTTAAAAAATAGAGGTGCATTTTATAGTAGATGAGCTAGAATTTTTCTTGAAAAATTAAACTCTACCTTACCGTTTTGACTCTGGCTACTCAGTTTTGACAGCTGAGCTATGAATGATGTACTAGGTAATCCTTTTTGTAAAGGAGACAGATATTGCTGTGTTGATACATTGTCTAATTGCCCTGCAATTGGATAAGTCAAATCCTGCATAGAATTTACTTTGAACCTCTATTGTTCAACAGTTCATTGCCCAAAATGATTAGAGTTTGGTATTGAGAATAGTCCATTAGAAAAACAAGTATATTGCTTCCTTATTATTTCCAAGTCCAGTTTAAAACGGCTTTGGCAGAACCAGGTCATCTGAATTTATTTCAATTGGGTTTTATGACAGGTTATATCATTGAGATTATGTTGATTGTGCTGGCAAGATTGGAAGGTTTTGGTAGTGTATTGGTCAGAACCCTCCATCTCTCAGTACCTTTCAGTAACTAGAATCAGGATAAGCATGTGTATGTTACAGTATATGCCAGTTATATTTTTATACGGGCCTCAACTATTTTTAGAACTATTTTATTTGTCCTGTTTCAGAATGGTGTCTATTCACAGCAGAGTTCTACTGATGAGATGAATAGCCATATAATCTGTTTATTAACTAAATAAAAATGTTGCTATGTCATTTATAACCTTATAATAATACTAATACTAATAATTTATTGTCATTGTACATATATACACAGTATAGACATACAATGAAATTCATAGATGCCCAAGACCTATTACATTATTTAGAGTTCTATTTAAGCTTATCCATATTGTACATTAAGACCATTATATATGTCTCCGGTCAGTTGCAATCTAAGAAACTGAATTTCAGAGCTTTTCCCGAAACTGTCGCTGAAGATTGGAACTCCCTGTTATGTGGGTGGTTCATTTTGCTTTTCATTGGCTTAAGTAAAATTTTATGTAACTTTTCATGTCATTTTTTGGACTTGAATAGCTGAATTATATTATTTTACCTTTATCAACATCTTACTGTGTAATTCTTTTTTAATATTGGTTTGTTGTTTTTATTGATTTTTCTTTTTAATAGAAGAGAGTATGTATCATTACAAGTGCTGAGGAGCACTTATAGCTCTCTGAATCTGATTTGCTTGCAGACATTTCATTATCCAATTAGATAATGTCATTGGTGCAAGAAGCAGGATTTGCTTCCTACTTATATACAGTAGTTTACTATGCCACCTTAGAGAGATGTGGGCAAACCCCACAATTACTTGCATTAATGTTATTTAGCTGAGTAATGAAATGTCTGAAAGGAAACAACCAAGCTCAGAGAGCAAATGAGTAATCAATTTTTCTTTGCTGTATTTTATTTTTATTAGTTATATGAAATTTCATTATAAACATGGCATATAAGCATTTGTAATGAAATATCACATATGCAGAATCTAGAGGGGCATTAAATGTTTCCAAAAGCATTATAACATGCATGAAATAACTTTACTCTTAATTATGTGTAGCTTATTTTAATACATTTATAGCGAATATATAGCCTTCGAAGTTTTCTTTATATCTAGACTAGTGACTCTTCTTAAACGGAAATCTTTTTAATAGTGCTGGCTTTTACAGCTATTGATTTTCTTTGTTGTAATTAGATCAGCCACACAACAGACTTTTCCACAATAGTCTATACTCATGGTTAAGAAGCGAAGTCTGGGACTACATCTAACAATGGATAACATTACAGTAACGGTGCAATGCATTGTATTACATTGAAAGTCATGTTCATAATCATTAATTCTATGATCTGCAACAAAAATATTAAACTCTGAGCATATACAATCAAAATTTAAAAATCTGGTATTTGAACAAGAGTGCAAGGGGAAGGTAATGTGCTTCTTTAGCCAGTGTTGATTCAAATTTCCCAAGTGATTCACACAATCATTGAATAGTCTTGGGAAATAGAGCACATTCTTGCTGCCTCTGGATTCTTGTAAGATAGGAACTATAGTATTCAAAGACAGTTTAAAGGGATGGAAAAGGATCTGATGAGATTACTTGTTCTCGCATTTTTACAAGAATGTGTGTTTGGTTTACCTCTGCAATCGTTCAGATGGGGTCCCCTGCTCTCAGCATCCTACAGCTGCAATAGAAACCTGGATTGGCTTCAATAAAGAAGAGCGGGCAGGTTTCTTAGAGTTACTGCAATCAAGCTTAAAGGTAGAGTCATCTGCTCCCCATAATCATATCTATCCATGCCATAAGATTTGGATGCTCAGGAATTGCCAACTGCAGAAGTGCATTAGATAGCCTTCTTTTGGAATAATATGCACTGAAACATCACCATTCCTTTTCAGCTTTTAAATACTTGGTTCTTCCAATGAGATTGGAACAGTATGGTTAATTCCTCTAAAGTATGAAAAGTATTTTAATCTTGGTTATGTATTTCCAGTCCTAGATACATGATTTTATTTATTTGTATCCCAACTTTTATTATTTTTAAAAATAAGGTGGCAAACCTATCCCATATACCTTCCTCTTATTTTCTCCGTAGCAACCCTGTAAGGCGAGTTGGGCTGAGAGAAGCGCAAGGTGATCCAGCTGCCTTTCATAGCTAAGGCAGAACTTGTACTCATGTTCTTTTGCTTTCAAGCAAAGCACATTAACCACTAGCCCAAACTGACTTTCTTATGGTTTGTTTGGCTTTAATCTGAGTTTATGGGAATGGAAGTTGTATGCAACTCAGCCAATTCTGATTGAATTGGCTTCTTAGCCTTGGTGATATATTTATAGTTTTATTCCATTGTTTGAAATAAAAGGACCATAAGAGGTTGAGCCTTCATGTGGACTATTAAAGGTCAAAGCTAAGAGTTGTACGACATTTTAATAGAAAAGGGTTCTCATATATATCATAAAGTCTAAATTGCTTGTGCGGATTTTTAACTAGCATGCTTCCTTTTGACTAATGTATGCAAGGCTGACAAAAGTTCCCTTTCTTATTAGGAAATTGGAGAGAATGTTCATATCTATCTGATTGGAAAGGAATCCTCTCGTACACATTCCCTTGCTGTTTCCTTGCACTGTGCTGATGACGACTCCATCAGTGTTAGCGGTCAGAACAGTTTATGTCACCAGATCACTGCAGCCTGCAAGCACGGCAGTGATCTCTATGTCGTTGGAGGATCCATTCCACGGCGCATGTGGAAGTGCAATAACACTACAATAGACTGGGAATGGTGTGCTCCCCTGCCCCGAGACAGGCTGCAACATACTCTGGTTTCTGTGCTCAACAAGGATGCAATCTATTCATTGGGCGGCAAAACATTGCAAGATATCCTCTCTAATGCCATCATATACTACAAAGTGAAAGACAATGTGTGGACAGAAACAAGCCAGCTGGAAGTAGCAGTGTCTGGGGCTGCAGGTGTGAATCTCAATGGTGTCATTTACTTGTTGGGTGGTGAAGAGAACGACGCTGATTTTTTTACAAAACCCTCTCGGCTGATTCAGTGCTATGACACTAAAACAGAGAAGTGTTATGTGAAGCCTTATGTGTTACCCTTTGCAGGGTGCATGCATGCTGCTGTGTACAAGGACCTGGTGTTCATAGTAGCACAGGGAGATTCTCTTTTGTGCTATAATCCTCTGCTGGATAGCTTCACTCGGCTCTGCTTGGCAGACGCTTGGAGTTCAGTCCCATCCCCTTGGAAAATTGCCAGTTGCAATGGTAACATTTACATCTTCCGAGACTGTTACAAAAAGGGAGATGCCAGCACTTTCAAACTCAATCCAGCCACCTCTGTGGTATCTGTTACCCGTGGCCTCAAAGTGCTACTTACAAATTTGCAGTTTGTGTTGGCTTGAAAGCCAGGATATTTCAGTGCTAGGACTATGGAAACATCACGTTCAGTAGGTCAGAGAGATGCGTAGATCCTTATAGCTGTTTTCTTGAAGCTGATCATAGTATTTTAAAGAAGTTTCCTACTTTTCACAAATATCAACATCTTAGTTGCACTAGCACTTAATTAGTGAATCTGGGTTATGGATGAATTATTGTTACCATTGCTTCTCCTACTGGTCAGCTTTTTGCCTCTCAATGTCAAGGCCTGAATCCATTTCTAGCAGCAGTCCTAAGTGGCTAAACTCTTTACTAAGCCATCTAGAGCTAGGGCACATGCTGTGAATTTTACAATTTTTCAAATGTATCTCTCCAGTAAGTAATTTCCTATAAAGTCCTTGTAATTAGAACTGCAAAAGACAACTTTTGAGGTACAATTATTTTAAGTAATACATATTTCAGTTTTCTTGTTTTTCTAGGACAAGAAGGGCTTGCTGTTACTCAGTACTTTTCCACCTGATATAATTAGCAAAATTACCCTTGACATCATTGTACTGAATCATTATCTCAATATTAGGTGTCAATCCCACTTATACATACTGTAAGAACTTTGGGTACAAATCTCAATAAAGGCCTTTACTGGAACAGCACTATGATTTCATAATATTTTATATTTGAGAGAGAAAAGGATTGTTAAGAAGTCCTAAGCATCTATTCTAAAGTAATCAAACATAGAGACAGTATAAAAGGAAAAGCATGCTCGCCTATTGATTGCAAAGCAGGCAGTAATTAAAACTCTTATTCTACAAGAATAGAAACACACTGACTGATTACTTGGTCCAAAACAATAAATTAGGAACCAGATGTTTTCAGAGGAGAATCCTGAATATCTTTCAGTGACTTTCTGTCTCTTTGCTTATTCTGTGGTAGTTGGTGTTTTGTGTCTGTCAGCTTCTGCTGTGACTGTGCAGGATTTTCATCAGTTACAGCCTTATGAAAATCCTCTAACAACTCCAGCTGTTTACGGCGGACAATGATATGAGGACGAATCTTAGCAATGGCTTCAATTGCTTCCTGAGGAGTCCACTGATGGACCTACAAGAGGCCACAAAAATCCAAATGTAATTTCTATTTATTATTAAAACTACAGTAGTATATTCCAGCATTATAATTATGAGCACCTAGCAAGATAAAGTTTTGCAACTCCCTTCCATTTAAGTGAATTCCATTTTTTTCTTTCACATCTTGTACAGTTAATTCTTAATCAGCTATTTTGCCATTCCATTCTTGACCTGTTTATTAAAAAAACATTCTTACCTGAATTAAATAAGCAGCAACCATAGTGGCACTGCGACAGCGTCCAGCTTTGCAGTGCACATAGACACTGTTTCCACATTCACGATGTTTCAATACAAACTTGACACCTTTCTGGAGATTTTCTAGTGAAGGGATTCCAGTCAAGTCCACAGTGCTAAGGCGCATTTGTTCTACACCCATTGCCTCCCATTCCTGCAATTAACCCCAAAATAAGATTAGATTGAAGGAAAAACTATAAGGGAGCTATTGGGTAGATTGCAGGAAAACATGTTGTATGTAGCCCAGAGTCACTTTGAGATGAGTGGTCATATAAATTTAATTAAATAAACATTCACCTAGAATAGCACATGACTATTTCAACATACCATTTCCCTGAAAATAAGATCTCTCCTGAAAGTAAGACTTCACTTGATTTTTACACGTGTGCCCAATATACGTGTGCCCCTAATAGGTTAATCAGTGGATGACATCCCTCAAAAATAAGACCTGGTGCCTTTTTTGGTGGCAAAAAAAAAATATAATACAGGGTCATATTTTCGGGGAAACACGGTAATTAAAAGTTTATTGAGGAAGACTTCAAAAAGAGGCTGTTAAGAAATAAGGCTGGAACATTAGATGATACTAAGAAGTAATTTAATAGACGTGAGTATAGTATCGTAAATTAAGGCAGCAATTGGATCAGTACCTTAAAAAGCAAAGTTTTGGATCAGTGAAAGTCCTAATCATACATGTGTCACATGGCAATCCACCAGATGAATTGGAACCTAACAGCAGTGAACGGGGTCACTGCTGCTCCCAAAGATGGTGTTTTAAGAGATGCTGCCTTATAAAGCCAGCAAAAGTGTTTAAGTGTTTAAAGCCATGCATCTAATAGCTGTGTATTCCATAGTTAAATGTGTTGCATAAAGATTTTTTTTAATTGGTATTGAATTTCAATGAATGAGGGTGGACAAAAGAAAATTCTACACCATGCATGATTTTGTATGCTCCTATCTTGCTTTTTAAGCAACAAAAAAAGCCTGGGTTTTAATTCTTTGTAGTAAATCTAGTGTAGTGTAAATTTGTTCTTTTGTGCACCTTTTAACTTCATGATGGTATATATAAAATTGAGGGAGTCTCCTAGCACTTGATTGTATTCAGCACATCAAACTTAGTTGGCCTGCTTAGATAAATCCTTTTGATTTTCCTATCCTAAATTATTCGTTCCTTACAAATCTCTACCAGAAAAAAAATAATCAAGCCTTGGCTATTTTGCAAACATGATCAGGACGTTGCTATGTCAAACAGATGTTATTAAACCATATTGTTTCTTCACAAAGAGTTGGTACACTGAACTTGGCTTTGTACTCTGTTAAACTGATGGTTAGTTGCATCCTCTTAGTGATATTCTTGGTGGTGATGAACAGAACTTACGTCTGGAGAGCAGCATAGGAAGCGAGTCTCATACTCTTCATTCATGGTGAGTACTCCTCGGATATTCTCTTGTTCTATCAACTGCAAGAAGAATCAATTTAAGACATCCCCAAATGTTCTAAATGTCCTTTATTTTAATATCCAACTTGAATTCTCCATACGTAGAATTCTGAGAATTCTTAATCTCTAAACTGACTAGGAAGTTGGTAAATAGCAGCCAACAATCTGTAAAGTATCGAAGAATAAGTATGCAAGGTATTTTTTTTAACCATAGAACTGAAGTGGCTTACAATTAATTTTTTCTTGAATTGTTCATTTTTCCAGTTTAGCCTACATTTTGGAATTTCTTAACAGCTTCCCATCCAAATACTACCAGTCCAACTATGTCCTGATTCCCAGCTCAAATAACTATTACTATTCACTTAAGACAGTGATGGCGAACCTTTTCGGCACCAAGTGCGCAAACTGGAAAAAGCATGCATGCGCGCATGCCGGAGCATTGGAAAACTGAAGACCAGCTGACCAGTGCGCACATGCTTGGTTTTTAGCTGTTTTGGGGCCCTTTTTAGCCCATTTTGGCCCTTTTTGGGCCCATTTTCAGGCTGTTTTTTCGGGCTATTTTTGGCTTGAATACAGCCCGAAAAATGGTCGTGTTTTGGGAGGCATTTTTCAGGCTGTTTTTGGGCCATTTTCTGGTGCTCCTGCGCCCACCAAGACCAGCTGGCCAGTGCTCACGTGCGTGCCAGAAACCAGAAGAGCAGCTGGCGATGGCGCGCATGCCCAGTGAGAGGGCTCTGCGTCCCACCTCTGGCACGCGTGCCATAGGTTCGCCATCACGGACTTAAGACATCTCTTTCCCTGTGGCTATAAAAACAAATGAAATAGATGATACAAGGTCAGGAAGTCTTCTTTTAAAAGTACAGTTAGTTCTCAACTTATGACCACAACTGAGCCTAAAGTTTATGTTGCTAAGTGAGAAATTTGTTTAGTGAGTTTTGCCCCGTTTTATTACTTTTTTTGCCACGTTTGTTAAGTGAATCGCTGCAGTTGTTAAATGAATCTGACTTCCCCATTGGCTTTGCTTGTCAGAAGGTCACAAAAGGGAATCACATGACTCTGGAACAGTGCAACAGTCATAAATATGAGTCAGCATCTGAATTTTGATTGCGTGACCATGGGGTGGCTGCGACGGTCGTAAATGTGAAAAATGGTCCTAAGTCACTTTTGTGTTGTAGTTGCTGTGTTGAAACTTCGAATGGTTCCTAAATGAACTGTCGTAAGTCAAGGACTATCTATACTGTACAGGAAAAAGCCTTTCAAACCGAATTCATGACTGAATGCTCATCACCTTATCTTATAGAGAAGAGATCCCCAACACCCGGTCAGTAGGCAGGCACTGGACCACGCAAACACACTAAGCCCCATCGATGGGATTCAGGCAGCATGCAAAACCATACCATCCTCTGAGTCTGCAGAAAAACCTCTCCACAGAGAGATGTTCAAATATAACAGAACTGATTTATTGACTCTAGTCATCTCAGTTTGCTTGTTAGTTATGTAAAAAAAAAGCCTCACCTTCGAGGTAGCCCTCGAAGAACCAGTCCCTGGTGGCTAAAAGGTTGGAGGCTGCCATTACAGAGTAAATAAATGGGTCCCAACCTGTGGCCTGCGGATCCTTGGTGTGGTGCAATGTCATCACAGTCCCCCCAAGGTTTTAAGAAATGTTATGATTAGCCGCCCACAGTCCTGTGGCATATAAATCACAGTAATAAATGAATAAATAAATGATTTAAATGTATTTAAAGGGGGTTCGCGGTGAAGAAAAGGTTGCGACCCACCGAAGTAAACGCTTTTCAATCCCTCCATTTGCGCCGATTCTCGCCCTTTTCGCATCAATCAGCCCACTCGCATCAATCAGGGCATTCGCAAAAGTTGCTCCCGTCTCCCAGAAATGAGCCGCCCTGAGTGGACAGGAACTCGCCGCCCAATCCCTTCAGAGCCAAACGGGACCGGGCAGCCGTGGGCATATCCGAACTGCAGAAAAGCGCCCGGCCAGACGATGCCATTTATAGGACGATGCAGGCGGCAAAGGCAGGCGAAAAAAAACCCTAAATACTTCCCTACGAAACGCCCGAGGCACCCGGGAAGCTTGCGGAGAAAGAGATGCCGCCTCCGGCTAAAGGAGACGACCGAGCAGCACCGTGGACGGAGCGGCCTCCGTGGGGCAGCCGTGGGATCCCGCAGCAGACCCTCCTCCTCGTTACCTGGCGGCAGCGTCCCCGCAGAGGAAGGGCCCCCAAGACCACCGCGCGGTCGATGCGATTGAACCACGGCCGTTGCGAGCCAGGCAGCCGCTCCCGCACCAGCGTGTACAAGAGGGTCGGGTAGTAAAAGAGGCGGGCCATCCCGGGGCCCAAAGCGGCGGAGATCATCGTGGTCAAATCGGGGTCAGGCCGTCGAGAAGAGCCTTTGGGGAAGCTCAGTGACACGCGGGGCGGGGGAGAAGGGACGCCGGGGACGGGCATCCACCGTCAGCATCAGCCGCCCGAGGAGAACTGGAATCCGGCGCCGCGGCTCCGGGAACCAGCTGAGCGCGCTCATTCGTAAAACGGGGGGGGGGGGGCAGAGAAACACCGCGCTTGCGCCCTTTCTACCCCCCTTCCCTCCCTTTTTGCGCGTCTCTCCAGGAGCTTCTCGATGGTCTTTCCCGGAAGTGCCGCCATCTTGCGAAACCGGCCTGAGGCGGAGGGAGGCGAGCGAGCGAGCGCGGGCGGATCCCCCTGGGGCAGGCGAGGGCGGTGGCCGCCAGGAGGAGCCCGGGAAGGGCAGGGAAGGGACAGCGCGCAACTGACGGTGAGTGCGCACCGTCTCTGCAACGTTGTAGGTGACTTGTCTGGTATCTCTCCGTTTTACAGAA
>JANHGC010001910.1:60930-86984 GCA_027560395.1 Boaedon fuliginosus
CCCTTGAGATGGGCTCCCTCTGGGTCTGCTCTGAAAGCTGAGAAGCTGAGCATGGCTGCCCTTCCCACAGGCGAGGGGAGGGGGCTCCCCCTGGCGGTGTGTGTGTGTGTGTGTGTGTGGAGAGACGGGTCGCAGATTCGAGGCATTGCAAGTTTGCGCCGTCGCCATCCCGGAGAGGGGGGGGGTCAGGGGGCGGGGCTCTTCCTCTGGCGGCCGCTTGAAGGCTCGACGCGCAGGGTTTTTCTTCCCGTTAGGAAGCAATTCAATCGCCCCTGCCCTGCCCCGCGGCCGTGGTAAGCGATCCCCTCGGCAGCTGGCTTGGGTAAAATGACCCCGAAAGTGTGATGGGAGGCGGGGGTGGGGGAGGGCAGATGCATTTCTGGCCTTTGCTGCATATGAACCCGGATGGGTCAAGAGGAGGAGGAGGAGGAGGGAAAGGGGGGGGGGAGAATCCCTTGGAGGTTTAGGCACGTGGTACGGTGGAAATGACGATTTCCCAGCTCCCGTGAAACTTCGCGTGTGGATTTATAATGGGAACCTTCGGTTCTCCCTTGGGAGTTTGGCTGGGTCAAAGTAGGGGGTGATACAAGCTGTTCTGAGGAGTCAGAATAGAAGATACAGTCCCTTAAACATGAAACCGATGAGGAAACGGTAAAGGGAGGGGCGAGAGGGAGACCCCTTAAAAAAAAAAAGAAAATGTTGTATATGTTTACTAAATGAAGTTTAGGGGCTGCCAGATTCTAGAAAACTCTGGGCCGCTTGCCTTGTAAAGCAAGGCTGTTAAAAATATTTTTTAAAAAGCATGCAAAAAAAAAAAAGGCCTGAAGACAAAAATATTAAAATAAAGGCAGGAAAAATTTGTTTACTTTGATTTGGTGCACTGTTTAAAACAGTAAGGTATGAGCTAATTATTTTATGGTATACACTAGGAAAGTTGTACGTCCTTGGAATAATTTTAAAAGAGTATTTAATGCCCAGATATGTTTCATGGTTGCCATGTATTCCACTGGATGAAGCAACTTGCTACAATACTTTGACATAGAAAAGAAAGTGCTGTTGATATACCATACTTGGCACAGTTTTATATGTAATCTTGTACTATTCATAATTCATTAGAGTTTGCATAAATTAAATAATATTTCAAATACTTTTGGAATATTTCACTTGGTCACATATAAGAAATTGAATACAGCTATTATATATTGACAATTTCCTTGCCTTCTTTTTGACTGAAAAAGTGCAGTTATAAATTAAAGACAAACCAGACAGGATTGTCTTTTCAAACAGCTAAGATAATATTGAAAACTTAAATGTTAAAAGCTTCAATAAAACCATTAAGCTTTTATTTGTTCTTAGGAGTGAGATAAACTCATGTTTTGTCAGAAAAATAAGAGTTTTCTTACCTAGCCTTTTATAATCCTACGACATATCCCAGACTCGAGAAGCTTCACCTGGTCCAGAAAGCAGGTGTGTGGGCAATTATGGCTATACCTCTCTGCCCATATTATACCTCAACCTCCAAAGCCCTACATGGCATGAGCCCAAGGTATTTGAAGGACTCTGTTACTCCCATAATCTATAACAATCCATTAGTTTTGGCAAGAGAGGCATGCCTAATTGCCTCAGGGTCCCATCTATTATGGATTGTTATCTAGTGGGTCTCAGGAAACATGCCTTTTCCATAACTGTCTGTCCAGGGTTTGACTGGCCCTGGCTCTGCTTGCTTTTTGGAAAACCTTATAAACCTGTTTTCCCAGGCATGACGGCCAGGAAAGTAACTGAGTCCAAACTATTAGTGAATGGTGTTTTGGAGAGTTGTTTATTGTATTTTAATTTTTGTTAGCTCCTGTCAATCACATTGGTTGGCCAAATAAACAAATGAAGCACAATCCCTAAAGAACATACGGACAGACTCATCTGAGAAAAAGTAGTGTTTCAAATATCTTGGATCAGTGAGAGCCAAGATATAGAGCTATAGATATAGTGAACCATATAGACCTTTGTAGTTAAAACAAAAAATCCATAATTCAAGATAACAACTCTCCTGAATAAGATGCAACTATTTCTATAGAAGAGACAGAATAAGAGAACAAGAACCACATGAAACAATTATTTCTTTGTATGAACCTTTTTTGCACTCAAATCATAAACATTTTACTACAATATATTACATTGAGATGATACAACTTTATCTTCTATAATTCTTTTATACAGGGCCTCAAGCCTTATATTTTTCCACCAAATATTTATTTGAAGATTTGTTGATGAAAAAAAAATAGTTTGTGCAGTGCCTTACATTTTGTGTTATTTGTTCGCTTTGTAGTAGTTCAATCTTGTCCAAATATTGTGAATGGTGTGAGAAAATATTGATTAACGAAGTATGTTAAATCACAGCTTAAGTTTTCTGAGCAATTGTTGATTCATGCAACAAACTCAACCAACTATCATAATCTAGGGCAATGTAAGAATCCAGTTTGGGCTATAATTCATGGCTTATTAATATGTGTGAATCAGGATATTATCTCCTGTTACACAAACAGTACATTGCTGTGATGTATTTAGCCAACTGGAGAGAGGGAACTACATTTTGGATGGGAGATAGTTAAGGATTACAGTGGGCATAAGCAATGATCTCACCAGAATGTGGACAGCTCAAGTTTTTAGTACAGTACATTTATCTTATTTTTATGCTTGCATTAAAAAACATAACTGTTGTGTTTAAAGTATTTTTGTTGTTTTGCAAAATTTTAGTAGGAAACATGTCATACATATTAGCAATTTTATGGCCAGTTTATAGGTCACAAAAAAGAGGCCTGGGGGGGGTCTCACATGCTTCATGGGTTGTTTGCTTCTTAACCAAACCAGAAAGATTCTAGTACTAATTTCTTCAGTTATTAGCTAGTATGGCTACAAAGTTTTACTTTAATTATAGTTTGTCAGATAAATCAGATCCCAAAACTATAGTTTTCATGAAATAAGCCAGTTTTAGATTCTTAACTATGAAACTTTAAAAAAAACAATATAAGATAACAATTCAATTTTTCCAAATGGAAAACAATAACTAATCTCAGAATCATATTGAAATAGGAAACAAGGAAAAAAGACTGATGTTTGCTGTAGGTAAAATCCATCATGATAAACATGGTTAATATCTGAGCTGCTCTAATGACTTAAATTCTGATACATTTTTAACAGTGCAACTCCTAAACTTTTCTTTTTAATACCAGAAGTATTGCTTTGAAGAATCATGTTTATCATTGCTTGTTGACTGTCTTGTTCAGTATACTGAACACCAAATTCTTCAGAAGGAATTCATTAATATTTTTTCTTTCTCTGTCTAGTATCTCAGAGAAATTAGAATATAATGTGATTTCATTTTATCTGAGCAAAAGTATTTTAGAACACTTTCTAGTAAAAGGAGCTGGATTCACACAACAGTATGCTGTACTTTGGTTTATTAAGCAATTGTAATGGCAAAGTTTAATTTTATGTAATACTGAGCCATAAACGGTAGTCGAGTTCATATTGTATGCTAACCCAGCACCCAAAGAAAATGTTGTGGCTTTAATGCAGTGTAGAAGTGGAATGCAGCCAAGCTCTTGTCTTCCTGACCATCTAGATGACCTAGTGGCACAGGCTAAGCAAATATTTCAAGCCCAGTGTCCAGTTACAAATAATAAATTGCATATGTTAAAACTTATGATCAAACATGTAGTATTTAACATATCTATCTCAAATGTATTAACATATCCAGGGTAATTATACTATTAATTCTACTGGTTATAACTTTGATGGGAAATGGCATCTAAAAGGCACCCTGTTTAAAACAACATATTATATAAAAAAAACCAATCAACCAATCTAACTTCAACACTAAAAACCCCAGGAAGGGCAAGCAACATGACAGGACGAGATTAAACAAAGCTTTAACAATATAAATACCTAATTGGTTTTTGCAAGTGGCAGAAAACTGTGGGAAATGGTGGACAAGCCATAGAAACTTCTTCCTGGTTTTAGCCAAAAAAGTTGTGTTTTTAGCCAAAAAAGTTTGGGAACACACAACTGTTTATTAGTTTTCTTAATCTAGTTCCAAATCATACCAAATGGCTGCCAGCTGAGACTTGAATGTCAACATATCTTGCTAACAGCATGTTGAGATGACACTGGTTACATTTATACAGCAGAAACCAAAAAAACCCTGCTGTATGGTTTATTGCAGCTTGTGGACACAGTTATGCAAAAAATTGCCCAAGTAAAATCATAATCGATAATGCTATATAACAATAGTATTTGCATTAACAGACTGTTATCATTGTCTTTTTCTTGTATTATAAAATGTAGATACTTTGCTTAAATGCATAATTTAGTGATAGTCTGTATACCTGCAGACATGCGATATATCAGGTGGCATTTTCAGTTTACAATTAGCAATATTGATATTGATATTTTATTGTATGTTACAGAGTTAGAAAGCAGGGAGGTTAAAGTGCCTTCTAAGACTTATATTTCTAGAGGTTTAAAATACTTGTGTTTATTTTTTTTGTTCATATAATATCAAATACAATAAACTTTATTGTTTATCCCAAGTCTAAATGCAAATGTCAATTATTTATGAGGGGTTCTTTTAAAGCCAACAGAGGCCATAATGGGTCTTGCAAAATTCATAGACTAGTCTAGTGTTATTCATTTAATAAACAAAACAGCTTGGTTTAAAAGTGAGTAGAAATATTTTCTTTAATGTTTTGCTATATTATTAATATCAGTGCTTATCAAAAAAGGTGTTAATAACATTTGTATTGCAAATTGGCTTTTCAATTTCAATTTAACCCCGATTGCTCATATGTTTGCTGTTGCAGCTTGAGATTTGGGTCATTTCTTGCCTGCTATCATGTGTAAGTACTCAATGCAAAGTTAGGGGTAATCCAATATGTATGCTTGGAATGAAAGCTGATTGGTAGGTTCACGAAAATATCTTTGTCCTGTGTAAAATTGATATCCCAGAGTGCATAATGTCCCCAACAGACATTAAAGCCTTTGAATTCTAGTCCTTTACATATGCACCTGTCCTTTATATATTTGGAACTGCCATAATTGTTACAAAATTGGAATTGGGTTTTTGGGTTAAAAATTAGACTAATTTAAAGTTTCTTTTATTTTCTCAAGTATCTAGATAACATTAGTGATTAGTGCTTTGATATACCGTGTTTTCCCGAAAATAAGACCCCATCTTATATTTTTTTGCCACCAAAAAGGCACCAGGTCTTATTTTGGGGGGAAGTCATCCACTGACTAGCCTCATTTGCGCGCATCGCCTTTGGCCTCCTTTTCGCTGTCAGAGGCCTTCAGGAACTTTTTCCGTGGCCAGCAAGGCTTTCATGAAAGCCTCTATAGCTGATAACAGAGCTCCAGATAGATCCAGAGCTTTGTTATCAGCTATAGAGGCCTTCAGGAAAGGCTTGCCAGCCTTGCTGGCTGCAGAAGAAATGCACCGGCAAGGCAGGTGTCAGGGTGTGCGAGGCCTGGCTACAACTGTCCAAAGGTAAGTAGTAGGGCAGCTCTACCCACCATCCCCAGCCTAGCTTAATTTTTACCTGTGCACTCTGGAGTGGGCAGGATCTTAATTAGGGCTTATTTTGGGGTAGGGCTTAAATTGGGTGTGTAAAAATCAAGCAAGGACTTGCTTTCAGGGTAGGTCGTATTTTCGGGAAAACAGTATTTTTTTCTGAGCAGATTTTGCTTGGTTTATTGTCAACTGAGCAAAAGAGAAACAATTATATTTTCCCCATTTAGGCCACCCTTAACAGTGGCATGCAGAGGCAGTGCTATTGCTAAGCCTTAAGTCGATGCCCAGGACTCAATTTTAGCCCTAACCTGAATGCTGCCACTCAAAAAGGCCACCTGGAACTGTTCCCTAATCTGCTGTGTGAAGGTACCTTCAGACAGTACTCTCTTTTTATTGACAGGCCCCTGTAACCTACCCAAGGCTGCTGTGTGTTGCATGAGACCATAGTTTTTGGGGTTCAGAAAATTCTCTTCTGCAGCTTCTGAAAACTGCATGAAAGCACGCCCTGTTCTCACACAATTTTCAGAGGGTTCGGAGGCCATGTGATATCCCATTCTCACGTGGCCTCTGCAGCCTCCAAAAATCACATAAGAACAGGTCATGCTTTCAAGAATAGTTGTTAGGTATTGTTGAATACTGGCATGCCACTCAAAACATAGTGGCATGTCACCATTAAGAGCCGTGTCATAGGTTTGCCACCACTCCTTTTGATTCTCCTGAATTTCAACTCTCTAGTGTAGCCAACATGCCCATAATGAGGATTTCTATGATGGTCAGTTTATCAATCTCTAGTTTAAAACTTTCCATTAAAACACACATTCTAGGCTTACCAAACTATTATATGTCATTCTTTCCACTTCTGTTTCATTTGTTTTTATGGTCATTTGTTTCTACTTTTTCCAAAATAGAAACAGCCCCTTGGAAAACAAAGAAGGAAATCAAATATTATGGAAAATACTATAGCTTTTTGAGGCAGAAATATAACAGATATCCCCATTCCTTTGATTTTTCTTTTACTTGTTAAATGTTTTTCCATTGATGCTATACCTGAGTACTTCTCATATAAATGTATTACCAAATAACTGTTTATTTTTAGTATATGCTACATTTTTCTTAATACCTGGATTCTTGCTAAATTTTTTTCTTTTGTCCTAGAAGATAAAATCACCGATCATCATCATTAATCTGTCTAGTGCTTTAATAATTCTTGTCATATTGCTATTATGAACAAGTGAAGGCAGTTTACTGGAATTTGTCATCTTATTGTCAAATTCAGTCAGTTATTGTCAGTCATCTTATTCCATGCTTATATGTATAGAGCTGGCATGTAGACAGAGCCTTATATATCCTGTCTGAATATCTATCTGCAGCCTACCTCCAATGAATTGAATTTGGAATGTCTGTCAGCTTAATACTTTCATTCTGCTGTCCTACACCTATATTTGATATCTGTACTTATTGGTTATGTAAACTGAATATTTCTTTCACTAAGCACACTAGGCTAGATTTTAATTCTCAACATTTTCAAAATGCAGTGTAACTCTTTATCAATTTATGCTGCGTACATTTGCATTACAAGGCATTCTGGAGTCTCATTATCCTAGACTCAATAAACAACAAATGGAAATATTTTGAAAGGGGAGAAAATCAATAATGAATCATAAAACAGCAGCCATGTCATAACATTCAGAACAGAATTCTAGAACAGTACTAGTTGAAACAGCCAAGTTTTGTTCCACTTTGACAATAGCTTTCCTCTGCGTTCAGAGGAATGCACATACACATTTAGAAGAGACAGTTGTGATTTTTTCCCCCCATTGGACTTTATAGCTGCAGAAACAGCAAAAGAAATGTATGCTGTTTCTACTGCTTTCTAAGTGCAGTGCAGAGTAATATTTACATTCTGTTTGTCACATAACAGTCCTTTCCTTTCAATTACACATAGTTACTCGCCATTCATTCAGTGATTCTTCAAAATTACAGTGGTGCTAAACGAATGGTCCCTGACATTATGGCCATTGCAGCTCCCCCATAATCACATAATTAAATTTGGGAGCCCACTTTCAACTTCCAAGACTCACATCCGCCTATCTCCCCCACCCCACACACAATTCTGCTATTCAGCTCAGTGGCATTCCTTGGTGACAGTGGTACTGAGGCTGAAGTAGAAGCCCAGGACCTTCAGTCTCAGCCAGCCAAGAGATTAATGCCACATAGGGCAGGGAGCTTTACTGATACCAAGGGGAATGTCAGACACAGTGCCCATTTCTGCCCTATAATCTCAGTAATTATAGCTAATTCAGATTTCATCTTTATAAATATGAAGTTAAGATGTTACTGGAAGGCCAGGGGCATTAGACAAAAGGTTGTATGTGCTGTAGTTTTGAAGACATGTCACAATGATCAGAGAATTAGTGAGATGTAATGGTTAACCATTAGGGAATTGAATTAAAACTGGTGAAAGTGAGATTTAGGTTTACCTACAGGCAGGGTTGCTTCATGGGCAGTTTTGAGTGAATCAGCCAACTTGCCTGTAGGATTTTATTGTGGGAGGAAATGGGCAGAGGGAGTGACATCTCTACTATTATAAGCTCCTGGAGACAAGTCCGTATATAAATAAACTATCTGAACAAGCAACATTGCTATTGTAGACTGAATTTAACTTAAAATTGCATGCTGTTTAATATGGGATAGGTTATTGGTCTATCTAACCTTTCTTTTTTGACATTGATTGGCAGACACTTCCCTTCTTTCAGGCCTCCTTTTATGCCCACGATTAAATTTGGGACTTTGCTGTCATAATATGTGCTTTATCATTGAGTGACAATCCTTTCTATTTGAAATCCTTAAATTTTCCCGAAGATTGTATATGTAAATCTTTTCAAATACTGTGGCTGAGGGCAAAATCTGCTGGGGAAATGGCTACAGGCTACAGGTCTCTTCAGGAAGCCCTCTGTGTTTTGTACCCTTGTTTATTTACTACCTTTGGGGCAACAGTGCAGTACTCCCATCTATCCACCCCCTAAACCTATTTTCTGTGAGAGGTAGGACTTTTATGTCCTTTGCTATTATTCTGGCAATAAAGTCATAATGCAAAAATTGAAATAATTTCATTAGTGCCTGCTCTTCACTCTGAAGCTTAGAGGCACAGGGACAGGATTCACCTTTTCCTATTGACTTTTGTGAGCTAAGCCAGTTTCACAAAGCATAAACAAAATCAAACTTTTTAAAGGAAAAGTAAAATGTAAATAAAACAATATGCTCTTCTATTAAAAGTGGAAGTCTCTACACCCAATGTTTCCAGAAAAAGGCTAGCAAAGTTACATATTGTTATGGATCACAAGAATTTCCAAAGAAAAGCATGTATCTTCAGCAAACAGCCTAAATATAAAGGGTCAAATAAACCTCCAGATAATGGACACAAATGCCTGGCTTGAGATTTTTGCTATTTACTATAGAAATAGCAGGTTTCTGAAGCGAATGTGTTTCTACCTCAGTTTCCTAGACTTTTCCAGCTTCTTGCAAATACAAACTGTTACTCAGAGATTGATGAAGAGATGGAAAACCTTGCTCTTTTCCAGCCACAGTCCACAGACTTCTGGTGAGTTCTTTGTTGTAAAAGGATCAACCTTTTGTATTTATAGCAGTGGGAGGGGCTCAGGTAATCTGACTCTGCACATAATTAAGAGCCATGTGTCACGTATGCAGGGAGGGGGGTGTAATATGTTGTATCTGGCAAGCAAGCTGCAATCACAACAGCTCCATTCTGAGTATGAAAGGCTGGAATCCTTCAGTTAAAGAGTTCTGTATCTTTTATAAAAACATGTATATCCTGTACAAGTTTTGGTGCCATATGGGCAACGATATTGGCTCACAAGGCAGAGAGTTGTATAACTTTATATGGCATGCTAGTCAAAATATTAAAAATTGGCGTTTAATATTTTCAAAGAGTCCTGAATGTATTGTGAATACACGAAATAATTTAGAAGGCTACATGTTCTTTATCTCAGTAAAATATATTAACTAAAAGTCTTGATTGATCAAAATTATGATGGGTGTGGAAGAACTATTGGCCTGTCTGGTAATAGCCACACACATGGAAGATTGAGGCTTGGGATGTAAGAAAAGTAAATAGAAAAGGTCATGAATTACTAAAGTCTGGTATAGAAAACAAAAACAATTGAAAAGTTGTAATAAATATTAAAATATTCTGATTTTGTGGAGTGGAGTTGATAAATGCCTATAGGGAAGTGAAAGATGTATTTAATTATGAATGAAGCCTAAAATGTCAGAACATGTGATTTCAAATTGTGGGTCTGCATGAAAATAGGAATTTATAGGTTGCATATTTTTATGGGGTGTAAATGATAATGGAAGGACGGACCAGGGGTCAGTTTTGGTAAAAATCGTACCCCCCCCCCCCAATTTTAACTATGCCCTGATTGCCAGCTCAGATAACTATTAATATTCACTTAAGACTTCTCTTTCCCTATGGCTATAAAAACAAATGAAATAGGTGATAGGTGGTCAGGAAGTCTTCTTTTAAAAGTACAGGGTACAGGTTGTCCTCAACTTACAATCACAATTGAGCCCAAAACATTCGTTAATTTTACGACCTTCCTTGCCACAGTTGTTAAGTGAATCACGCAGGTGTTAAGTTAGTAACAGTGTTTGTACGTGTGAAAAAAGGTTATAAGTCACTTTTTTCAGTGCCATCGTAACTTCAAACGGTCAATAAATGGACTCATGTAAGTTGAGGATTACCTATTCATTTTCCTATCTTCTTTCAAGATAAGCAATACTTGAAAAGGCGTAAGAATTGCAAAGACATTAAGGGTTTAAGATCAGGAAAAGAAAAGGAAGCGTAGTTAAAGCTATTTTATTCCAGTGCCATTTTCCTATTTTCAGGTTATGCCACTCTATAACATAAATGCATACACTGTTCTGGGCATTGAGTGGTCTCTTATTTGGACTGAAATTCATATTCTGGTAGAAGTCTTTCCAGTAAAGGCTGTAATACTAGTAAAGGGGGAAAAGTGGGCATATGTGGGAGAGGAGTAGAAAGAATGCAAGATTTATCAACTTTGCCCAATCAACAAATGTACATTTTAGTCTGAAATTCATATATACATGATGTATGGACATCAGCTTTGAGTATAAAGTTATTACGTAACGAGGGAAGAAGGAAACAAATTAAGTACAAAGAAAAGTGATTGGGTGATTCAGAGAGCCAGAAATGAATACAAAGAATAATTTTTGAGGGAGATTAGATTTTTATTTTTAAATCTCCATTTTGAGTATGTGGACTAAGCAATAGGTTGTTCATGTATACCCAAGGAAACAAATGAGGGTAATGTTACCTTTCTATGATGAACAGTTCAGAGAATTGGTAAAGGATAGACAGGTATTGAGAGGTTTCAAATTTAGAAAATCCATTAGTTGGTAGCAGCAAATATAGAGTGACTATTAGATGAGAATATTTAAATTCTATTTAAAAAAAGAATTAGAAGATAAATTGATCGATCAAGTGAATAAATAAAAATGGACTTTAGGAAAGAGAATGTATTAAAAGCTGCTTGGAATAGAGTGAGGCAAATACGTAGTTCCACAGATGTGGAACAACTTCGCTAATTGTGGAATATATTTGCATACATAGTCTTATGCAAATGAGAATTATGAAAAAAAGATGCTTCATGGAAAAATGAGATGAAAGAGGTGAAGCAAAATGACTATTGGAAAATTAGAAAAAGATAATGTATAATAAACATATAGAGAAAAAATACTTGTATGTAATTAAAAAGAAATGTGAAAAGAAAAAGGGCAAATAAAAATTAATGTTTCAGTAAGATATGAAACAATTATTTTTGTGGAATTGTGGGGGTTACTGTGTGTATCCCAAAATAGGCACAGCCTTTTAAAAAGTGTATTACGCTTTTATTTCTATAGATCCAAACAGTTGCATGTCTGTACATGTGATCCTTGACCTATGAACATCCAGTCAGTGACTATTCCAAGTTAAGACAACAGTGAATGAATGATGGGTTACAACTGGTCCTCAGAATTCCACCCAGCATCCTAATGGTCATATGATTACCATTTACTTACAACTAGTTTCCAAATATCCCACAATCATGTGATTGCGATTTTGTAATCCTGCTAACTTCCCTATAAAGTCAAGAGGGAAATTGGCAGGGAAGATCACAAGCCGCTGGGGTATGTCTCCCCATTCATGCACCTTCCCCATCTCCTGTCCACTCAGTCTGCATAAGTCATTCACACATCCCCATGCACCCTCCCCATCCATACGTTGTCACTCTACACCCGCCTCAAGCCATGTGATGCCTCTTGCTTACCCTTTCTAACCCACACACCTCCTGCTCCCCTTCACACCCTCTTTGACTTATATGGCATCTCTCATACTTGCTCCCCACTCCCTCTTCCACCCAGCAGCATCAGCCTATTGCTCATGGGCTTGACACTTGCAACTTCCTGCTGGCTTACCCACTCACCCTCTTTGGTTGAGGGAGGCTGGAAAAATTGGCCTCCCCTAATGAATGTGGGTTTCAGGTAACGATAGGAACCGGGACTATAAGGGTTGCTATCATTAAGTGGTTGTACTTTATAGATGCATTGCTTAGCAACAGGAATTCCAGTCTCAATTGCTTTTGTAAATTGAGGGCCACCTGTACAATAGAGTGTTTATAAGAAGGTGCTTTGCATGTGTATTCTACTAAATCTCAGTTCTTACTTAGATTGTGCCAGAATTAGGACTTGAATATAGCCCAGCATCTTTTTCTCACCGTGCCCAACCACAAGTTGACAAGCATTTAGGAAATTTAGGACCTATCAAAACAATTTTTTTCAGCAGCAAGTGGTTAATTTAGACTTTAGAGCATTTGTTACAGCAGAATAATAACCACTTAGATCATGGCTTTAAGAGAGCAGATTTCTACTAGTAGTTCTCAGTACATCGGCATTTTCTGCAATATCAAAGGTCAGTCTGCATCATGCAAGGTCAGTGTGCCACTGAATAATAGAAGTACGAAGGAAAGTGCTGTTATATTCATACTCTGATTATGAATTTAATATCTTTTATATGTTTATGTAAGCACAAATGTGTATAAACTTGTTTTTGATTTTTAACAAAAAAAATCATTAAAAAGTATCATCCGTGGATAAGCCAACCTCAAAATTTTTGTATTTTAATTTTCACAGTTGGTTTATCTATCAGTGGCAAATTTTCATGGTTAGAAATTTGAGGGATTGCTTATTCATGTACAGGATTAATTATGAGTATACAGATAGATATAGATAAACCCAACATAGATAAATCCAGCTGTGAAATAAGCCTAGCTCAAATTCTGGATGCATTTTGTTACCTAAAATTCTCAGATTCTCCTCAAGTATGTGACAGGCTTTTCTCTCTTATGCTCTTTTATAGGGGCATTCTCTGTCTCCTCATCTATGTAGAAGTAGGTAGAAAAATTGTGTTATCTTCAGTTCTCCAGATTATTGGATTCCCAGTTAATCATTCCTCCTTGTTTGTGAGATTAATGCGAGATAGAATCAAACTACATTTGAAAACTGTAGTTAATACATTAATAAGAATTAATACATGAGTGAGATAAAAATAATATGTTTTAACATCTTGGTATTTGCCATGTTAAATGCAGATGTTTATTGATTTTACCAAGGGGAAAAAAAGAAGAAAATAATGTGAGTATAATTTTTGCCCTAATATGTTGTAGAATAAAATTGATACTGAATCAGCAAATATAACCTATCGTGGTGTTATCCAGAATCAATATAAAATGCAATTGTAAACAAGCAAACATATTTGAAGTAGATCAAGATTAATGCATTAAATGTGTATGGCAGTTCACTGGGGGGGGGGGGAATTATAGAATTATATCTAAATATTCTAATGAATGCAATTTTTTAAAAAACTGAAATTTTGCAGGGTTTTAAAATTAGACTCATAGGTGGTGTACATGATATGTGTTTTGACAGAATTGTGTGTGTGTATCTCTTTATCTCATGGTGGCATAGGGGAGTTGGAAGTAGATATAAGAGAGGCAACCATGGCTCCTGTTGCTAGGAAGCCTTTTACATAGAACATTTTATGGCATGTTTTTATTTAGTATCTACACAGCTTACTTGCTACATGGTAAATAAGGACAATTATATACTCAAAAATATTTGCAGACAGTTAGATTACAGAGATTTATTCAACAGCATTTTTAGAGCTGAATTGTCAGGACTAATCCCTGAATTTGACTGCAATAGAGCTTGTATCTTGAAAAACATTCAGTATGTATAAAGTAATAATTTCAACATAATATTATTATTGTTCATTTCTATGGAGGAAAGATCATTCTAGTAACTTGTTTATATTTTCAAGAATGTTCCAATAGTTTCTAAATTTTTTTAACAATGATTTTGGAGAACTGGCAGTTACCGGTAGTCCTTGACTTGAAACCACAATTTGGTCCAGAATTTTCAATCTAATTTGGTGCAATTTAAAGCAAGTCATAATGTGGCTAGACCCAATTTTAAGACCATTTTTTATGGTGGTCTTTAGGGTGATCATTGCAGTCATTAAATAAAATGATCCTTAAGTGAATCTGACTTCCCAGGTTGATTTTCCTTGTTAAAACTGGCTGGGAAATTGGCAAATTGTGGTCACATGTTTGCAAGATACTGCAGTCATCAATGCAAATCAACTGATCACATGGCTGTGGGAGTGGTGCAACAGTCGTAAGTTCAAGGCCTCAGTCACTTTCCAATGCCATCCTAACTGAAATGTCATTAAACAGTTGCAACAGTTTAGGAACAGTATATATAGTGCCTCTCGTATAATACATTCAAGGCAGAAATAATAGTTGTTTAGTTATTTTTCACATTTTTAAGCCACTCATCTCCCTTATAAACTCCTTTTTCTGGGTTTATAAATCATACTGGGAAATATAAGTGGGGTGGGATAGTTACATATTATTTTTGCCTGGATCAAATCAGCATGCACTGCTTTATAATATTATCTTGCCTCATATCAGGAGCATAATGTAATGAGTAAATACACCAGGAACTCAGTGTATTACTGAGTCCTGTAATATTGTTCCATTTAAATGCAATATTTACTATCATTTTTTGAATAGAGAGCGTGATTAGAATTATGAAGTAAGTTAGAGTTCCTTCTGCTCTGTTGCACACAAACATCTTTGTGGATCTGACACTGTTTTTCTAACAGTGCGCTGAATACTGCTTGAGTAGGGGAAATTGCACAAAACAAGTCCAGTGCATCAGCATTTTCATTGTATAGTGAGCTGAGTCTCTTCATATGGTCACATCCCCTTTTTAATCCTGGTCCTCATGTTTCTTTCCCAGTCCAGCCTGTTTTTGTGGTGTCTGTTGCTGGTCTCCCTGAGCTTATGTTCCTGTGGTTTGAATGTTTTTCTATGTGGCTCAGTGTGTTAAGACCTGCAGAACTTAAGTGGTGGTATTCAATTGGTTCGACAGGAGAGTGATCTAGCATTAGTGGTTTGTGGTAAGCAGAGAAGTCATGGCTGCTTTTAAGTTGGATTTCCTCCCAGAAATGATGGTGGATCATTGCTCCTTGAATGCCAGCCCGATGTAAGTATTTTGTTTTCAAAGTCATCTACATTGATACTGATTGCTTTGAGTTTGTTATTTTGAAGGGTTTGGGGGTGGGAAATTTGCTCAATTGAGTTAAAAAAAGCAAATAATGTATTCAGATAATAAAATGGAGCCTGAAATATATTTAGTTGCCCAGTATTGGGCAAAATAGCCAATTGTTCCATAGTGGGCTAATTCTAGAAAGGTACATTTTATTTGTAAATATGTAGCTAATAGTAATAAAGCTGTATAATTTGGCATGTCATTCTAATCTAGGAAGTAATGCCCTAAATACATGTAAATATTTATAGCTTGATATTTAGTACATTAAATATGCAATTTAATGTACTATATTTCTCACACTTTGCTATATTTTAAACCCAAAATTTTGTAAGAATTAATTATTATGGGTAACATAGTTATTGAAGCATTACAGTTATCTATGAATTATTATTGAAGTATTCACTACATTGGAATAAATTTGGCTTCAGGTAAGTGTGCAAAGTATATTGACTTATTTTTCTTCTGATAAACTCTCAGTATGCTTTATGTAAGGTACATTAGAGTCCCTTAGTCTTTATCAATACATAATAACTTCTCTGAATTAATATTTTGACATGACTGTGTGGTCCATAGCGCTTTACAGAATATAAGAGATCAAATTCCTTCCTCACATATCTTGAGGAATCTTAATTCAGTGAAGGAAAAAGAAACAATATGGGCAGAGGAAGAGGAGTTGGAATTAGAGATATATAGGAAATAATGCATTACTTCAGTTGGAAATATTTAGAATGAATCACAGCAGAAATGGAAATGTGTCTATCAACAGTTATATCCTAAATAAATTGCCTATCAGATAGTACTCAACTATTTATAGATGCATTTAGTTTTACTTAATAATAGTTTAAGGCAGAAATCCTCAGGTATGCGTTTTATTTATTTATTCAATTTATAAGGCCACCGATACCAAACAAGTGACTCTTGAGTGGTGAACATTAAAATCAAATTAGAAGTACAACACAAAGAAAATAAATACGCTGCCAAGAAATTATAATCCAACCAGAAAATGGGACCCTTAACAAAATGGGACCCTTACCAGGTCTCAATATATCACTGGGTCTTTAAGATCTTATGAAAGGCCAAAAGAGTCAGGGCTATTCTAATCTCTGAAGGGAGAATGTTCCAGAGGGCATTTTTGTTAAACTGTCAGTGTTAATTGTATGTACCACCATGATTCACTAAAATACCTCAACTTTTATGTTGAATATCAAATGTAATTGCTTCTCCATTTGGTAGAGCTTATCCCATATCATCATTTAAGTAAGAAAGATACATTTTTTCTTTAAATATATTTCTTAAGCTTTGAATTAATTAAAAAAGAAATCCTAACATCACATTAAATTTGTTCATTGAGTTTCATGAATTAAGCATAAGATGATAACCATTAGACAAAATATTGGAAGAAATATTTTGAAGAAGAAAGCAACATTAAAATTATACTTCAAATCTCACTTGAATTATTGTTGTTTTTCCCTGATCGTCAGTAAAGAAGCAGATGTTGGCACTTCCCAGGAAATTATATTGCACACTCCTTAGATAAATTAAAAAATTGCCCCATATACATATTCTACTTCAGTTCTAAACTCCAAATATGAAATATACATTAAAGGGGAAGGAAGATCATGCATGATATAAAAGGTTTAAAGAAAAATACTTAAGTAATTTTGCTTAATCTCTTAACCTTTGCAGTCTTTTGTTGCTTTTAGGGATTAATATCAGGGAAATTGTTAGTTAAAATTATTCTCCAAATGCTGTTAAATATTTAAAATTTAGCATATTTTATTTCTTTGATGTGGCTATTTAAAACAATTATTAAAACCAGCTTGAGCCCCACAGCTGGATCAAGTCCTCTCCTTGTAAACTGGACAATGAAACTGAGCAAAGAATATAAACACTGCCCTTGCTTCTCATTCAGACACTTAATTCTAGAACAGCTCCTCCCAGAAAAATAATATCTTTAGGAATGGTCTAAGATGGGCCATATTTGAAGGCATTTCTCACTGTCATGCCTTATGTCTTTGTATCTGACATGTCCTACCATGTATATTCAAAAGAGAAAGCCTAACAAAGTGGGAGCAGTGAGGTAACACTATGAAATATTTTCCCAGGTAGGTGTACAAGAGTGTACAAGATCAGGGGCGTAAAATTCGAGTCATCACAGCATCATCATATGACGTATCACAACTCCCCCCCCCCTTCGTTAAACTGGGCATGGGCGTGGCCAGTGGATGATGTGCGGGCCGCGAGTTTGACAGCCCTGCTCTACATGAAGTTCTGATAGCTAGATGAATGGCTTTGGTAGTTCACATTAATCCCGTGAGGCAAAGGCTGGACTTTAGTAACAGTGAGTACACAAAGAATCTCCAGTTTGTTCAGTTTAAAAAAATTCTAAATCATCTCTCTATTTTTAAAATGTAGAATATTGGGATTTACATTACAGTGGGATTCATACATAACATGATTTTCAGCTAAACCTGTTCAAGCACATAATAGAAATAGAAGCTGAATTGAAAACTGTCAAAATTGAGAGCTGCCAAGAAAAAGGCAATGAATATAGTATATCCAATTCAAATTTTATTTTTATCTCCAATGAAAATAAGATAGGAGTTTTAAAAATGTCCTTTTTTGATTGAAATGCATTAAGGAGACAGCTGTTACCGAAAGCAGTGCAATCCACAATGAGTACTTTATCTATAGTATCCATGGCAGCTTAGCATCTTGCTAGCAGCAGCATTTGGGGAATAATCTATTTAGTAGAGTCCATTTTTATTGTTTTAAGGTAATTGTTGTTTAAAGTACATCCATTTTTATCATTTCTACCAATCACAAAGTTGATGAATTAAAAATGGGTAGTTTGCATTTTAAAAAGAAATATGTGCCTTTATTGAATTTATGTGCCTACATTCTACCCCTCAAACTTTTTTTTCACCTATTTCCCCAAAAGGAGAAAACAATCAAAATAGACTTAGACATAGACTAAGACACAGACTTAGTCATTCAGTGTTCTGTAGGATCACCACCACAAGTTCATGGCTGAAGAGAAAATGTTTGCAGGCCATTTATAATCAGATGCTTAACTGTTTTGAAACTTAATTAAGACCTCAGAATAAATTAAACAGTATATCCACAGTAGAAGCTACATCTATTAGAATGTTTATGTAAAATTCCCCAAAGTGGAGGGAACTGGATCTCTTTGTAATCAACTTTGTTTACAGTTTGTGTTTGGTATTCTGGACAGTATCTTTCTCTGAAATTACCTATTTTATTTTATTGATTCCCTATTTTATCATAAACAGACATTTCATGAAGCTAGAAAGCAATATAGATTCTGTGACCACCTCCACCCCCCAATATTATCTCTGGGCTGAAATCCAGAGTTTCTAGTTTAAAGTCAAAATATAACATCATGTTCATTTATAATCATTATATTTTAAAAGTAACATATTATGTTTACTGAAGCTCAGTTCTACTTGCATTTGGTAGTCCTTTTTGGGTTCTTAGAAATTTCTCTGGTAGATTAGAGAATCCTCAAACTAAAAGAGTTTGCTCCAGTGGCCATTTCACCAGCACCAACCCAGCTGCAGGGTGTACAGGTAGCTCTCAAGGTGCTAGGGTATTTGATATAGGAATTTCTGTCCCTAAGTGATGCAGTTGTAAAGTGCAACGCAACATGACATGACTGTATTGTGTAGTGACGGCAATTTCCTGCCAGTTTCCAAGTACTAGAAGGCAACAGGAAGTTGGAAGTCCCAGATGGCTTACAGGCAGGCTGACAGATAGGTAAGCAGCTGTTGCTAGATAGGAGAATGAGCAAGGGGGTGTATCGGGTGGATGGGGAGGTATGGCGCTAGTGTGGTGGGACTTTAAGTGCTACAACTGGGTAACTGAAGGTGGCCAGAGGAGATGTGCAAATGGCTGGGGGATAGGGTGTTACAGTGTGAGTGCAGTAGGGATTGGGGGAGTGTGCACCAAGATGCACAAGTAGCAGGGAAGATGCAGCGCAAGTGCAGCAGGTTGGGGTGGTTGCTGCTGTGTGGGAGAGGGTGCGTGAGTGCAACAAGGCTCAAGAAGAATGGGTGGCCGGCAAGGTGCATGGGTGGGAGAGACTTATCCAAACAACTTGCAACCTTCCCTGCTGTCCTCCCCAATGACTGGTGGGAAGCTGGTAAATTGTGATCCCATGACTATGGAATGCTGCAACTTGTGTGAACTGGTTGCCAAGCATCGGGATCACAAACACATGATTGCAGGGATGCTAGGACAGCTGGAACTTCAAGGAACAGTTGTACCTATCACTTGTTCAGTGCCATTGTAACTTTGTCAGTCTCTGAACAAGTAGTCATTAGCAGAGGACTACAGTGGATATAGAAAATCTTCACAAAATGCCAGATTTTTGAGATGTAAAATAATCAAACCAAGATAAAATTCTTCAATATAACATAGAAGCTGCACAATGTAATTGAAAAACAAACGGAAATCTTTTAGGAGGAAAAGTAAAAATGAAAAACTGTAACAATTTAGCTGCATATTCACATCTATATAAAAGAGAGGTGGGGTGCTGATGTGTGTTTGTATGTGGCTTATACAAACTTTCAGTTCTGCACCATTCTCCAGTGGAGGCTATAATGGGCTCGGTAGGAATGGGCTCCGCCCCTTGTTAGGCAAACTCAACTCTAAAGGGGTGGAGCTCCTCTCTGCATCCCCAGTCCATTTTTGCCTCTCAAAGTTATCAGTCAACTCTCTATTCGATCATGTTTTCTGCCTTCATCTCTTCTCAGGTTTGAACAAAAAAAAAAAAAAAAAGGAAAGGAAAGGGAGATAGTTAACGAAAGAAGCCTAAGGGGTCTTAGGGAGCAGACGGCTTCGATGGCTGGGGGGAGACAAGGATTGCATTCCTGGGAACCTCCAGCCCAACGGAAGACCTTTCCCAGAGGCCGATATAAACGCAGATGGCGTTTTCCAGCCCTACACCCCACCCCTCCCTTCCTTTCTCAGCGGGTTGGTCCCCGGAGGCCTTTCCCAAATTGTTTAGAGACATAGTGCAGGCCCTCAATCTGGGTCTCCTTGAGCCCAAGGACCCACCTACGATTCAGTCCTCCAGCACCGTCATTGATCTGCAAGCAGTGTTTCGGGTTACTCAGGAACCCCTCACAGGCTTCACAGTGCCACCCTCTATAATGAAGCTCATCATGAGGGAATGGTCGGCCCCCTCTCACCTAAAGGACGCGAGGCTGAAGACCTCCAGATTTTACAATCTCTTGGGAGACCAAGCAGACCTGTCCCGCCTACCAGTGGTCGATGCCCCCATAGTTGCCCTGGGCAGCTCGGCTACTCTCCCTGCTGATTCCGAGAGCTATCCCAAAAACCCGCATGACAAACGGGTAGAATTTTCGGCCAGGAAGGTCTTCGAAGTTTCTTCCCTCACCCTATGTGCCTCCCTGGCAGCCACCCTGGCCACCAGATCAGTTGCTCTTTGGTGCCAGAAGATTTCCGAGAAGTATAATCTTCCCAGGGAGGCAATGTCCGACCTACGCAAAGTGGCCTCCATGGTAGCCTTTGCTTCTGATGCCACCCGCAATGCACTCCAGGTTTCCGCCAGATCCATGGCGTCTTCAGTGGCGGTGAGACGCAGCACATGGCTCCATAACTGGGATGTGGAATCCTCGGCTCATGGCAGGCTCCTTTCTCTCCCGTTCAAGGGCTCCAAGCTCTTTGGCGAAGACCTAGATCCGTTCCTCCTCGAGTCCGGTGGCAACAGGAAAATCCTCCCATCCAAACAACACCAACACTGGCCTACCTCCTTTTTTCGCAGATACCCGCATTCCTTTCGTCCGTCTCAGCCTCGCAACGACCAACCTTCGTCCTACTACAGGGGCCAGCCTCCAATCTGGCAGCCTAGATGCCAGAGGTCCAGGCAACGCACCCAGACCAGACCTTTCAACCTGCGGCCCGGCGGCAGGGGTCGTCAATGACTATAGGACTGGACCCCCCCCCAACGGATAGGCGGCCACCTCTCTCTCTTCCATCACCATTGGGGGGAGATAACCTCAGACAGATGGGTGAGGAACACCGTGGTCCAAGGCTACAGTCTAGAATTCGTCCGCCAACCCCGACCAAGATTCATTCGGGTCAAACGCCCCTCCTGCGCCCTAAAGCATTTGAGGACCATTCAGCATCTTCTGGACATAGCCGCTGTGGAGCAGGTTCCCCAGGCCCAACGGGAGCAGGGAGTTTACTCCCACTTTTTCATCGTTCCCAAGAGGTCCAGAGAGACGAGACCCATTCTGGATCTCATGTGGGTGAACAAGCACTTGTCCAGACCTCGTTTCAAGATGGAAACCCTCAGATCCATCCTCCATTCCATCCGCAGAGGGGACTTCATGGCCTCCCTGGATTTGAGGGAAGTCTATCTCCACGTCCCCATCTTTCCGGACCACAGGCGATTCCTCAGGTTTTGCTACAATGGGTCTCATTTTCAGTTTCGGGCTCTTCCTTTTAGTTTGGCGTCAGCACCCAGAGTTTTCACAAAATTATTGGTGACCGCGATCGCGTTCCTACACCTCCAGGGGGTGGCGGCCTTTCCCCTACCTCGACGACATCCTGGTGAGGGCCCCCTCTCTGTCCCGGGCTTCAGTCCATCTAGAGAAGGCCATTCAACTTCTTTCCTCCCTTGGTTTCTTGATCAACTGGGAGAAAAGTTTCCACACCCCTTCCCAATCTATTCCTCATCTGGGAGCTGTCATCGATTCATCTCGTTTTCAAGTCTTCCTGTCAGTGGAACGGAGGGCCAAGATCAGTCCCCTGGTCTTTCAAATCCTCCAGGAAGCAAGGTCCGACGTCCTCCTGGCGAAACTCCTGGGTATGCTGATTTCGTGCGACGGAATCGTCCCTTGGGCCACATAACCCATCACAGGAAGGAAGGGGTCACCCTAGACAAGCAGACCCAGGGGGACCTCATCTGGTGGGCCAACCCCTCGAACCTCTCTTGGGGATCACCCATCGCAATCGACATCCAACAAACCCTGTACACAGACGCCAGCCTGGTCGGCTGGGGCTCCAAGCTTGATCACGTCACCGCACAGGGCACTTGGTCTCTGACGCAAGCAAGGAAGCACATAAACTTCCTGGAGCTCCAGACAATTCTGCTGGCGTTGAAGGAGTTCCGTCATCTTCTGAGTCACGCCCACGTCCTCGTGTTCACAGACAACATCTGCACGAAGGCGTTTGTAAATCGCCAAGGGGGCACCAGATCGCTGGATCTTCAATGTCTGTCCAGACAACTGTTCCTGTGGGCGGAGATTCATCTAGCATCGATTCAAGTGGAATACGTGCCCAGCAAGGAAAATGTAGTGGCGGACTGGCTCAGTCGCATGCACCTCGAAGAGGGAGAGTGGAGACTGCATCCGGAGGTGTTTCAGAGTCTGACCCAGAGATTCGGCCCCATGGCCTTAGACTTGTTTGCCTGCCATTCCTCTGCCCAACTTCCCCTGTTCTTCAGCCGGTTTCCATGCGAAAGGGCAGCGGGAACAAACGCCCTGTTGCTCCCGTGGCCTCGAGGGCTTCTTTACGCCTTTCCATCCCCCAGGTTACTCCCCAGGTTAGCGGAAAAGGTCAGAAGGGAAAGAGCAGAGGTCATCCTAATCGCTGCCTTCTGGCCCCGTCGCCTGTGGTTCCTGGGTCTTCTCGAGATGTGTGTCCTTCCTCCTTACTTCCTTCCCGATCGTCCCTACCTCCTCTCCCAGGGGCCCTTCCTTCATCCCGACCTCCGGCGCCTCCACTTAAGGGTATGGAGGTTGAGCGGAGACGTGTAGCCGCTCAGGGCTATTCACTGCAGGTAGTAGACACCCTCATGGTGGGTCGTAAGTCCTCCACTAACTGGCTCTACAATGCCACTTGGAAGGCCCTGGAAAGATGGGGGGCAGGCAGAGGGATCAATCCGGAAAGGCTCAAGACCAGAGACTTGCTCACTTTCCTCCAAGATGGCCTGGAGCTTGGGCTCAGTACTTCCACATTGAGATGCCAGGTGTCCGCTATCTCGGCGGTTCTAGGTTTTCCCAAGGGGCCAACTCCCTCAGCTCATCCTCATGTGAAAAAAATTATCCGGGGGGGCTGCCCTTCTAAATCCTCCCCCAGTTCCCAGAGCTCACTCCTGGGATCTAGTTCTGGTTCTTCAGGCGCTGACTGAGCTTCCCTTTGAACCCATGGACACTTGCCCACTGAGGGTCCTTACCTTGAAGACCGTCTTTCTTCTGGCCATTGTGTCTGCAAGGAGGGTTTCGGAAATGGCAGCCCTCTCGGTGGCCTCCCAGCTTGTCTCTCTCCACAGGGATAGGGTGGTCTTACGTACAGATCCTTCCTTTATCCTGAAGATTAATTCAGTTTTTCATAGAGAAGCAGAGGTCATTCTCCCTTCCTTTTTCCCATCGCCTGCCTCGGCCCAAGAGAGATTGTGGCTCAACCTGGACGGTCACAGGGCGTTCCTCTTTTATAATGATAGGACCACACCCTTTCGTAAGACCAAGGCCCTTTTTGTTTTGTTTTCTCAAAGGAAGATGGGGTTAAGGGCCTCCTCCTCCACCATCTCTAGGTGGGTTCGGGAGTCAATTGTGGCCGCATATGAGGCCATGCACCTGGTTCCACCACAGGGGATAGTGGCCCTTTCTACTCGGGGTGCTGCTACATCGGCCGCCTTTAAGGGCCTTCCTTCGTTAGACCAAGTTTGCAGGGCTGCCACTTGGAGTGTCCCACACTCATTTATTAGACACTATAAAATAAGACGCCTATGCATCCAGGGACCTTTCTTTTGGTAGTGGGGTACTGCAGTCAAGTCACATCAGCCCCTCAGTCTTCCCACCCGTAGGTCAGCTAGGGTATTACACCCATTCCTACGTCACCGAGCCCGTTGTAGCCTCCACTGGAGAATGGGGGGTTGGACACTTACCGTTAACTCCCATTCTCGGTGGAGATACAACGGGCTCAGTGCCCTGCCCCTTTGACTTCGGGGTTGGGATTGTGTTTGTTTTGAGTTATCATTATATTAGGCCTCGACTTGGGACTGTAACGAAGGCATGTTTGTAATATGTTGGTTGTTTATTATTAAAACTGGTTTTATTTGCACCTCTGGTGGAGTTCCAGTGTCCCATGTATATTGGGGGTTGTTCCTGGGACACTAACGCTTTGTTTCAGCTGGTTACATCTGGGGACGCAGAGAGGAGCTCCATCCCTTTAGAGTTGAGTTTGCCTAACGAGGGGCAGAGCCCATTCCTATGTCACCGAGCCTGTTGTATCTCCACCGAGAATGGGAGTTCACACTAAGTGTCCAACCCCCCCAATCTTCTTCAAACTTGCCAGATAGGTAGAAAAGTGTAGTAAGAAATGCACTGTCGGGGTCTGGAAAAGGTAAGCTCGTTTTTCACCCCTTTTTGGGGTGCAAAGAGAACACTCGTAGGAACTCTCCACTGCACACGCATAGATTTCGGCCTGCCGTTGCTGCCATGGCTCGCACATGCGCACAGTGCCTTTTCAGCCTTGGAGCTGCCTTCGCCCTCCCCTCCTGGCCCCCTTGCCATTGGTGCAGATCAGCCACGGGTGCTTCCATCCCCAGCTGGGGAGCAGTACACACTATTGGGAAAGGCAAAGGAGGCAATTAGGGGCTGGAGGCAGAAACAAGAAGTGGCAGAATCTGGAAGCGCAGTCAGTCAGCTTTTGGTGGAGTTTTGGCTTCTGCTGCCGGCCTCTAATTGCCTCCTTTGCCCCAGCTGATTGGGGGGACAGATTTGTGCACTGCCCCAGAGCCACCAGCCGAGATAAGGAAAGAGGGAAGGGGGAAAGAGGAAGCGGGGAGAAGGAGGGGGGGGAGAAAATTGAGTGTAGAAGGATGGATGAGGAGGAAGAAAGAAACACAAAGGAGGAGATAAGGAAGGAGGGTGGAAGGAACAAAGGAAGGAAGATGCAGGGGAATAGTGTAGGAGGAAGGAGGGAGAGGAAGAAGGGAGGGAGGAAGAAAGACGGGAGTAGAAGCAAGGGAGATAAGGGAGGAAAAAGGGACAGAGGAGGAAGGGAGGAAGAAAGGTGCAAGGATGGATGCAGAGATGGAGGGATAGATGGGATAGATGGAAGGATAGATAGGTAGATGGATGCAGGGAGGGAGGGAGAGGTAGATACATGGAGGGTGGGAGGGAGGGACTCCTGATCTAGATACAGCACTCCAATTTAAAAAAAACCCGTGCAAGGCCGGGTAAGCAGCTAGTGCTCTTATAAGTAGGGATATTGCTGGGTTCCAAATTAACCAATCACATTCAAACTGACAAATACATGTAGTCCTCTACTTAAAATAGTTTGTTTAGTGACTGTTCAAAGTTACAACGGCATTGAAAAAAATGACTTATGACCATTGTTTTTCACAGTTACAACCTTTGCACCATCCCCATGATCACGTAATCAGAATTCAGATGCTTGACAACTGGTTCATATTTATGACCATTGCTGTGTTCCAAATTCATGTGATCACCTTTTGTGATCTTCTGACAAGTAAAATCTATGGGGAAGCCAGACTCACTTAACAGCCCAGGTTACTAACTTATCATCTGCAATGATTCACTTAACAGCTGGGGTAAGAAAGGTCATAAAATGGGGCATGACTCACTTAACAACAATGTCTCACTTAACAACAGAAATTATGATCGTAAGTTGAGGACTATCTGTAGTAGTTAGTATTTCATTTCATTTCATTTATTGGATTTATACCCCGCCTCTCTTCACCCAGAGGGGAACTCGAGGCGGCAACAAACATTATAAA
>JANHGC010001910.1:87084-97961 GCA_027560395.1 Boaedon fuliginosus
CGACGGGACTCGGAGCAAGGCCTCCCTATGGGATCTCACCGGGCGCTGGGAAGCGTGTGGTGGCAGCAGGCGGTCTCAAAGGTAGCCCCGCCCCTAAGCCATGAAGGGCTTTATAAGTTGTTATGAATTAACAGTAGCCCAATCCTTATTGCGAAGCAGATAAATGGGTTGATCTCTTTTCATAGATTCTATGCTACATAAAAAGGATATTATTCCTAAATTCATGTCCTTCTGTTGGATGATAGTGGTTCCTTTTTCTGAACAAAAAGGAAGAACTAGACTTTTCACCCTGTATATCGTACTGGATAACCTGTTTGTAGCTAGTTATTGAAGCAGGAATTGTAACCAGTTGCAAGAATTATAACCAACAACCTAGTGACATGGAAAGATTAAAAAAATGGAAACTCCTCTCCCTCTCTGTCCACACGTCTCCTCTCCATCATAGTATTAACTGAAAAATTACATGTGTGAAATCTTCTGGAACACCTGTTCTGCCTTTTTCTGAAAACAAAACCTACTAGGTAAGTGCTCTAAAGGCTCACCTGGAAGTAGTTAACCAATGGCTTCTTCAAACTGAGAACCTCTCTAACCATTACGGGTATGGTCCCTTGGTTATTTCTTCTACTAAGTCCTGTGCTGCTATTCAATAAGCTCATTTCTAAACAGAACTATCTTTTATGTCAAGCAAGCTCAGAGAGCACCAAGGACCCCTCATTTCAACCCTGAGCTACAAATATTTTCCTTTATTGGTATTAATACAAAATTTAGAAGACACAATCATTTTCCGCCAAAGATCTAGATCATTGAAGGTAGAGTTGTGCAGAAATGTCTGTATTAACAAGTCCAAGGTCTTTCAGGGTTCAGGAATTCAGTAAACTGTCGTTGACAAGTGGTTGCTTGAAAGTTTCGAGTAGGTGGGGGATATCGACCACTGCTTAGCCTCTACTACCAGGAGGAAATTCTTCCTAATCTTCAACTTGAATCTGCTTCCTTTAAATTTTAGCCCATTGAACCTTGTTCTGCTCCTTGAGTCAATAGATAGCAATCCACCCACTCTTGCCTTTGGCAGCCTTTTAAATATTTGTATATTGTTATGTACATGTATTCCATTAATTCTGATTTTTTTTTCAAGGTAATCATGTCTATCCATAATAAATAGAACTCTGTCTAAATGGAGGGAAGCATACAGTGGGGTAACTCAATGTCTTCATACATAATTTTGATGAGGGGATAGAAGGAGAGCTCATCAAATTTGCAGGTGGCACTAAGCTGTGGGAGACTAGTCCATACTTTAGATCAGAGGTTCCCAAACTTTTTTGTGTCGTAGACCCCTTGCCATGTTTTTCTGTTTTGGGTAGACCCCCTACTTACCTGATATTGATTTTTTTTCCCCGGGATATTTAACTGAATTTTTTTCCCGCTGACGTAGACCCCTGCAGGTTGTCATAGACCCCTGGGGGTCTATATAGACCACTTTGGGAATCACTGCGATGAGACCCAGGTTGAGCTTTTTGACCAAAATTTCAAAAAATATGCTTAGTGCAAAAACAACATTGTTCATCACCAAAAGTACATCATATTCACAGTGAAGCATGGTGGTTACAGCATAATGCTTTGGGATTGTTTTTTTCATGTGGAACTGGGGCTTTAGTCAAGGTGGAAGGAATTATGAACAGTTTCAAATATCAGTCAATTTTGGCACAAAACCTTCAGGCCTCTGCTAAAATAGCAATAGCAAATCCCTTAGGCTTATATACTGCTTCACTATGTTTTATAGGCCTCTCTAAGCGGTTTACAGCCTATTGCCCCAGCTATCTGGGTCCTCATTTTACTGACCTTGGAAGGATGGAAGACTAAGTCAACCTTGAGCCAGTCAGAATTAAACTGGCAGTGAGCAGTGAGTTACCTTGCAATACTGCATTCTAACCACTGTGCCACCATGGTTCTTAAAAATGCTGAAGAGGAAGAGGAATTTTATCTTTCAGCATGACAATGATCCAAAGCACATCTTGAAATCAACAAAAGAATGGCTTCACCAGAAGAAGATAAGTTTTGGAATGGCCCACCCAGAGCCCGGACCTGAACCCAGTTGAAAATCTGTGGGGTGACCTGAATAGGAGCTATGCGCAGGAGTTGCCCTCATAATCTGACAGATTTGGAGTGCTTTTGCAAGGAAGAGTGGGCAAAGATTGCCATAGCAAGATGTGCCATGCTGATGGGCTCCTACCCCAAAAACTGCTACCATAAAATAAATAGGTGCTTCAACAAAGTATTTATTTAAGATGTGCACACTTGTGCAACCACATTATTGTAAGTTTTAAAATTATTTTCCCCCCTAAAAGATTTCACTTTGGTTTTCGATGGGCTGTACAGCTTATATGTTATATTAAAGGTGGGGAAAAAATCTGAAGTGATTTTTTTTTTAACATCTCAAAAATCTGGCATTTTAACAGGTGTGTAGACTTTCTATATCCACTGTACCTGTATGGAAAATCTTTTTTGTTGTTATTGTTTAAACAAGCAGAAATTTTATTTATTAATACTTTTAATTTATATGGCTGTCCATTTCTGGCTCTTATACAAGGGAAAAGATTACTTGTCTATTTGAAGTGTTTATGGATACAAGTAATCATTTTTTGTTTATTTAGTCTCAAAATTATACTGGAAAATGACAAATAGATGTAGCAACTGAAGAAAAGTATTAAACGTATTTTACATTTCTTGTAAAGATTATTCTAAATAAAAAAGGTGCAATCTAGTATATTGGAGAAGAGTTACATTGTTTAGATATGCCCAGTTATGGTTCTTTCTCTTACCTCGATCAACTGGGCCTTCTTATCATTCAAACAGAGAAAGGCTTTATAGTTTATGAGATACAGTTTGGAACACAATGGTCTTTAAACACTTTGCCCCTAAGCCCTTTAGGCCTAACAAAGGGATATTTGCTCTTGTAAAATAGGTGTGTTATCTTTATTGACAAAAAAGAATTGGTTTTTTTTATAAAATTAGAGAACTAAAAGTGGCATTAGAAGTCATCTAGTCCAATGCACTTCTCTCTAAATCATCTATAATGGATTAACCTTGTCCAAAAATCTCCAGCAAAAAACCCCAATAATTTTCTTGTAGCCTTGACCAGCAGCACATGCACTCAAGAAACTCTTTCTGAATCTAGCCAGAGCCTGCTTTCTTAAGGTTTTTAATTCGGTGGTTCTGATTTTGACCTTTGAGGCAATAGAAAATAAGATCATCCCATGTTCTGCATAATAGTTATTTTAATACTTGAAGGATCATCCCATGTTCTGCATAATAGTTATTTTAATACTTGAAGACTATCTGTCTCATCTCCCTGTGCCCAGCATCATTTATTTTGTCGGCTAAACATAACCAGATGCTTTAAGTGTTCCCTACAGGTCTTGATTTCCAGGCATTTTACTGCATTAGTTGTCTTTGAAACTGCTTGTCCTTAAAAAAAACACCACACAATCTTTGGTAACTGAACAGAGTATTGCAAATGGAGTCTAATCAAGGCAGAGTAGACTGGAAAAATCAAGGCCCATGCTCTGGAGTTTGTGCTGCTATTAATCTCTCCTCCCCTCTGCCCCCTCAGTACTATCTTCCTTTCTAATTAATGTGTCATACAGCTATCTTATGTTTAATTTGTGATTGAGAAGGACACCCAAATTCTTTTCATGTACATTACTATCAAGTTCTCCCCCATTCCATATTTCTACCTTTCATTTTTCCTGCCAGATATAGTGTTTTATTTCCTCCGTTAAATTCCATTCTGTTCATTTCAGCCCATTACCTGTTCCTTTTTAGATTTTTCTGAATCTTCTATCCACTCTGTACTAGCCAACTTTACCAGCTTTGTGTCACACTTAATTGGCATCCTCTCAACTCCCTCATCCATCATTGACCAAAGTGTTAAACAGCATAGGGCTCAGGACACAGCCTTGTAACCATCCACTTGATGCTACCCTCCAAGCATTTCATCATGAGATAGTTCTTCAAGAGCTTTGCTGATGTGCTAACCTAGTACCTCTTTCAAAGTATAGCATGATATGATTGCAACAAATGTGAGCTTACTTACTCTTGTTAATTAGGGCATTCTCATCAAAGTGATGTTTAATAATCTTAGAGTATTATACATTAAATTACTGACAGGTCTGTATTTTCCCAGGTCCTCTTTTTCAAGGATCTGGATGACATTTGTTGAGCCTTGCCAGTCTTCTAGAGTTCTGAAAGATTATTGAGTGTAATTTTGTGACCCCCTTCATTAGACTAAGATGCAATCTATCTGACCCTGGAAAGTTGAATGTATTTAAATTAACTAAATGTTTGTTTACTCTCTTCTTGTCTGACCTAAACTTCAGTTCGCTCTTTCCCTCCTGTGGCATCATCAATGACCAGTTAGAGCTATATTCCTCTTCTGAGAGAAGTCTGGCATAAAATAGGAGTTTAAAAGTTCTGCCTTCTCAGACTATCACTCATTATAATATGATACTTTCTCTTGTCAAAGGAACACTTTGACTTACCTTTTATTTTTAAGTTGCCCCAGCCCATTCTGAGATTTAATCTTTCTGACATAATTTATAAAGTCCATTCCTATAATGGAGAAAAAAATAGAGTGCTTGTTTTATCTTTCTTTATGCATTCCTCCTTTAGTTTTCTTTATTTCTTTTTCTCTTCAGGGTTTTAGAGTATTTTTGTTTTATTTTGCTGAAGTTAATGCTTTACACATGCTTGTCCCTAGGCGATTAGTAATCATTCTCAATCTTGCTAAATTTCAATTGTCAATATCTGTCCATTATTGCAATTGCTATACCATATGTTAAATCCAGATCTTCTGGAATTAAATATGTCTTCCTATTTTCCTACGTTTTTATTCAGTTTTAATATGACCTTCCAATAGAAAATTTGTGATCTAACTAGAAAGAAGCATAAGATTCGTAAGTTGAAATAAATCACAGTGACATTTCCCCTAATACTATTTAATCTAGTTCTTTAGTTCATCAGGCAGAATTATTTCCATTATCTTCTGTGAATGATGTGGCCCACCTTCACCAGGCCCAGAGTTGGTGATCACAAGTTCCCTGCGTTGAACAGCATCATTGGGTTTAAAGGTCTAATGCATGCTGCCCATCTCCATGTTACAATGATGTCCCTTTCTGCTGAGCTCAGCTGCCCATTGCTCTGTAGTGATCACTCCATTGCGTTATGGCAATACAGGTAGTACTTGACTTGTGACCACAGTTGAGCCCTAAATTTCTGTTGCTAAGTGAGACAGATGTTAAGTTAGTTTTGCCCCATTGTATGATCTTTCTTGCTACAGTTGTTAAGTGAATCACTGCAGCTGTTAAATGAATAACACAGTTGTAAAATTAATCTGATTTCCACTTTGACTTGGCTTGGTTGCAAAAGGTGTTCACATGATCCCAGGACATTGCAGCCATCCTAAATATGTGTCAGTTGCCAAGTATCCGAATTTTGATCACGTGACCATGGGGATGTTGCGTTGGTTCGTACATGTTTCGTTCAGTCATAAGTCACTTTTTTTCAGTGCGGTTGTAACTTCGAACATTCACTAATAAGTCAAGGACTACCTGTAGCATGAAAGGCTAATTCCGAAATTATTGTATTATTGAAATTAATGTAACACAGAGGAGATGGATCATCATTTCATTATGAAACCCCAAACACAACCCAGCTTAATAATGCTGCTAAAGTATCACCTAACCATTGAGCAAATTTGGCTGAAGTCTTCAGCTGATTCCTGCACAGAGCTCTGCACATTAACGGCACAGTTAATATATGTAATGTATATTAAAACTAAAGTGTGCATCTCCCAGAGTTGCAGAGTTGAGCAGTCGTACAAAAGAGGGATAAATTTTAATTATGAGGATATTCCCCTAATCCTGTTTCTCATACAAATGTCTCGCTATAACATACTTTCAATTCTAATTGTAAGAAATTAGATTTGGTATGCTTTTTCGTTTGACCTAATAAACTTTATCTCTAGTTCTCCAAAAATTGCAACTTCAAAGATAGCTGTTTTCTTTAAAATCTTATATTGTGTAGTGTCATTTTAGTGTAGTGGTTAAGCTGCTGTCCTAGAATCTAGGAGTCTTATTCTATACTTGCCTTACAGTGTGATAAAAATCTAATAATAAAAAATAATAGTCTAAGCAATAGATAATTTACCCTCCAACACTAATGCTATTATTCAGCATTTCAGCCATCCATACTCTTCAAGCAGAGTATTCTTCTATTAGATTTGTGGTTTTGGTTTCCAGCCAATTAGTGGTAGGGTTTCCCCCTCTTATATGTCTATAGGTACTGGACTGCATTCTGTGGTTTCCCTTTAGGTTTCTGTTTTTAAATAGGTCTTTTCTAACTTTTAGGATTTGTGCAAATTAATACCTTTACCTTTGAATCAGCATATTTTCATTATTCAGCATTCATCATATTATAAAGTAATCTTTCTGTTTGTTCTATTTGATTATTTTTCTTACTCAGACAATTAGGTTAAAAGAATATCAATTCTTAGGTACATTTTGCCAAATCAGAACCATTTTTAGGATGGATCTAATTTAAATCATTTTTCAAGAAGACTCAGCTTCATGATTTAAATCACAATTTATTTACTATGCAAAATGCTATATTAATTTCTAAGAGTTCATCTTTATGGTTTGATACAAATCTGCATAATTATTCTTCAGTATCCAGAGGCAGTTTCATTTTTAGAAGTACAAGTATATAGAATAGATAGATAGATAGATAGATAGATAGATAGATAGATAGATAGATAGATAGATAGATAGATTTCAGTTTAAGTTACATTAAAAAAATGGAACAATGAATTGAGTTATCTAAAAAGCAGGTATATAAGTATAAATATTCATAAGTATAAATATTCATAAAAAATAATTATGAGTTGAACCAAATTCTAATTATCTTTTAAGTTAATTATTTTGAATATTTGAAATATATTTTTTCATGATGTGCTGGAACAACTATCACTGATTTTTAAATTACAGTACATTAAATAAATTTATTGACTTTCTGTGCACTTCTAGAGTTAGTCACTTTAAGTATTTATCTGCCCTATTCTTACTTGTTTCAAATGATTATTTATCCAAAAACATTTTCATTTATAAGCTGCTAAATAAAATTAGAAACATTCAGTGAGTCATCAGCCAACCACCATTTTTTGTATAGAAAAATATCCTGAACCTTTTTTCTCCTAGCATTTCAAATTTGCGAGTTCTATTTAAATACATTGAGTTTTAGCAATTTAGACACTGTGTGTGAAGTAAAAGGTTGATCAGGACCTTGCCAGTAAAATCACTTATGACATTTTTCTCATTGACTCATATAGCTCAAAGAAAATGAATGGCACATTGGATCATCCTGACCAACCAGACCTAGATGCTATCAAGATGTTTGTGGGCCAAGTCCCACGGAGTTGGTCTGAAAAAGACTTGCGAGATCTATTTGAACAGTATGGTGCTGTCTATGAAATTAATGTCCTGCGAGACAGAAGCCAAAACCCACCTCAGAGCAAAGGTGAGAGGTTTTCTTCTTCCCCTCAAGTTTTAGAAAGGCAGCATTTGGATGCACTTAGGGCCACATAGAGAACCTGATGACTTAATGATTGGCATCAAGTGTAATTTACATTAAAAGTTTTATCTAATTGTTTCCATTATTTATACCAACATATAGAGGCATCTATTTATTTATACCTAAATATAGAGGCACCTACTGGTGTCATTCATTACTATATTTAATAGTAGTAATAGTAAATTACTGCAGTAATAGTAAATAGTTAATAATAAATTGAATTAATTTTTATACTTTGTTTCCCCAAAAATACAATCTACCCTGAAACTAAGCCCTAGCCTGGATTATTTTGGGGTGGGCCTAATTTATTTATTTTATTAGATTTCTACCCTGCTTCTCTTTCCCGGCCAGGGGCAACTTGAGGCAGCTAACAACGATTTAAGATACAATATTGTACAATATAAAATATTTAAATCAACATTTAATACATCGGGGGGGGGGGCACAACAATTCCAGGCCAACCGACAGAGCCAGGTCTTTGTGGCTTTACAGAAGGCCAACAAGGTGGGGATGGTCCTGATCTCCACTGGGAGATGATTCCAGAGGGTTAGCACTGTCACAGAGAAGATTGTAGCACAAGGGCCTGCCAGCTGACATTGTTTGGCTGAGGGGACCCATAGCAAGCCGACTCTGTGGGACCTAACTGGCTGCTGGGATGCATAAGGTAGCAGGAAGCAGTCTCGAAGGTATTCCACTCCTAAGCCATGTAGGGCTTTAAAAGTTGTCACTAGCACCTTGAATTGCACCCAGAAGACCACTGGAAGCCAATGCAGCTCACGGAGGATAGGTGTTATACGGGTGCACCGAGGTGCACCCTCGATCACTCACGCGGCCGCATTTTGCCCCAGTTGAAGTCTCCAAGTGTTCTTCAAGTAACGTATGTTTTAACAGACCTACTACCCTTAACTTCTGTTTAAATGTAGAAATATACACAGGGACCTAGTTAGGACATTGTAATCAGGGGTGGGTTTCAGCCAGTTCGGGCTGATTCTCGTAAACTGGATGCTAACTTGACATCTGGTTTACCGAACCGGTATTTAGAATGACCGGCTGGCCCCGCCCACCCCGCTACTCCCAGGACTCTCCACGCAGGTGCCAGATAAGTGTAGGGCATACACGGAGGCTCTGGGAGGGCCATTCTCGACTTCCCCAGGCTCCAGGGAAGCCCCCGGAGCCTGGGGAAGGCGAAAATCAGGCCTCCCGGAAGTTGTGGAAGGCCCAAAAGGGGCCTATTTCCAGTCTCTGAAGGGGGGTGCAAGGGAGGGCAAAAATGACCCCCCCCATGCCATGGTGCAGGAGGATGACTAGCCATGCCTACCATGGCCACACCCACCCAGCAACCAGGCAGAAAACCAGTTGTTGGAATCGTTGAAACCCACCCCTGGTTATAATGAAACCATAGTTTACTTGTAAGGGATTTCTGCAGATTTCCTCCTGTCTCTCTCAAGTAAATTAAACCCCTCCCTCTATTTCTGGTGGACTTAATTCTCCTTAAAAACATGCTTTCAAGATGGGAGAATCGTTTGCACACCTGAGATGGGATGGATATCACGTGAATCGTTGGGATGTGGATGAGGCTTATCAATAAACCTGTAGGAACTGAAATGTGTTTAGGAGCGGTAGATTAATTGTGGTTTGTGGTTTGGCTCGGAAGGTTGAACCTGACAACACTCGCTTGCAGGAATTGTAGCAAAATCGAATCAAAAGAGTCAAAAGCCCTTCTAAAGGAGTCTGCACCTTAAGAATGGGGACCTAAACCAGGAGTCTAAAACAATCTGCCACATATATTCATTTCTTTATAAATAAAACATGGAAATAATTATGGAAGCAAGCAATGCCCGAGCCTCTATCCTCCAACATTTTCAAGAAACCTTGAAAGAAAATTCACTGCAATATAAACAGAACTCTCTAAAGGTAGCTTTAAAGAAGTGTTTTTCTACCCCAGTAATTTTAACATGTGTGGATCTCAACCTCCGCAATGCCTCTGCCAACATGCTGGATTGGGATTTGTGGTAATTGTTCCATATATCTTAAACATGTTGAGATTAAGAAAAAACTACTCTAAAGCAAGGCATAGAATGTTGGACCTTAAACTACATCTATAAAAGATAAGTGTGGGTTTGTGACTATGTTCTCAATAGCCTGTTCCATGCCGGCACCAATTTGGCTCAAATTTGGCATACACATACTTTACCCTCTGGGAATGAACACTGTGAGGGTCAACACTGTGGGTTTTGGGGTTCTTCATCCCCAAAAAAGGGTGCCAACGTGGATCTCCCCCTCAACATTTCACTGCAAAGCTCTACTGCACATGTGTAGGTCTCCAGGCAACAGAAGCTCTCCAGCCAATAGAGGCAAGGCATGCAATTCGGGCAAAGAACGCTGGGAATTGTAGGCCGCAGCATTCTCTGCTTGCAGCATGTCGCAGCAAGGCATGAATAAAGGATAAATAAATAAATCGCCAGCTGCTCTTCTGTTTTCTGGAAGCGTATGTGGGCTGGCCAGGTGGTCTTCGCGGGTGCCGGAGTGCCAGAAAACAGCGTGAAAAACAGCCCCCAAACAGGGCATTTTTAGGGCATTTTCAGGCTGTTTTTTTCAGGCTGTTTTCAGGTTGTTTTTTCAGGCCATTTTCTGGGGGATTTTCCAGGCCCGTTTCCAGGCCACAAATGTCCTGAAAATAGCCCCCCAAATGACCCGAAACGGCCCCCAAAATGGCCTGAAAATGGCCCCCCAAAACACCCAAAAAACCAGACCATTTTTTAGGCCAAAAACAGCCCTGAAATGGCCTGTAAACTGCCCCCAAAATGGCCGAAAACAGCCAAAAAACATGCCTGCACGCACTGGCCAGCTGGTCTTCAGGTTTCTGGTGCTCCGGCATGCATAGATGCACGTGCGTGCATGCATGTGCGTTCTGGTTCGGGCACTCGGTGCCGAAAAGGTTGGCCATCGCGGTTTCAAGCGATCGTCCACTAGGACCCCAAGCTCCCTCTCACAGCGGCTGTCTTTCACTCTTCTCTTAATCCAGCAACCGAAACTGGATGCAATATTCCAAATGTGATTATTATTATTTATTTTTAATCAAGGCAGAGAGAGGGCCCTGAAGGTATTCAGCGAAAATGAGACCCAAACCCAATTGTTTCAGGACAATTTAACTCCATGAATGTGATCTGTTATTATTATTTATTATTTATTAAATTTATACCCCGCCTCTCTTCACCCCAAAGGGGAACTCGAGGCGGCAAACAATCACAGATAAA
>JANHGC010001910.1:98061-109877 GCA_027560395.1 Boaedon fuliginosus
AGCTGATTCCAGAGGGTCGGCGCTGCCACAGAGAAGGCTTTAGCATGGGGGCCCGCCAGCTGACATTGTTTGGCTGACATGACCCATAGCAAGCCTCATCCTCTGTGGGACCTAACTGGGCGCTGGGAGGCATAAGGTAGCAAAAGGCGTAATATATGCCCTACCCCCAAAATAAGCCCCAGTGAAGGGCGTGGGCGTGGCGAGCACAGGAGGCAGCCATTCCCTTTCCCGGTCACCTCATGGCTGCTAGGCCCCTCAACCGCAGCCCACGGATCAGCTGATCCAGTGAGGGCCGGGGGTTTGTGTCTCTGGGTGCTTGGAGATATTTCTAGCGCACTCTTGCTAGCCCCAGCTCTGCCCACGGTGCCAGGCAACCTTGCAGCCTAGGGCCCCTCAGTTCTGCACCTCATCTTGTGGCTATGGAGCAGGCGGCAAGCATGATTTGCACTCCACCAGGCCTGGAGCTCTAGTGTTGTTTAGGCTGGTGCTATGATGAGGCAGAAAGCGATGCAGCCCGGCAGAATCGGCTCCTCCTCCCCATTCCTCTCCCTGCTGCTGCTTGAGAAAAGGACAGGCAATTGTGGAAGATTGTGTGAAACGTGTGCTTACGATGGAAGCAAAGTCCAGCCTGTCCCTTTCAAGCGATCAAATGTCTGTGTGTATGTGAGAGAGAATGAGAGAAATGATGGAGGGGAGTAACAAGAATTGCAGGCAACGCTGTTTGAAAGGGTTTCCTCTCCGCCATTTCTCTTCTCTGCTCCACTCATCTGTCCACCCACCACACTTGGGTCTGTTGGGCACCATCCACCCCAAACCAAGCAGCGGGGAGGCTTCAGCACAGCGTCTTTCTAGCCCCTGCCGTCCAGGGAAAGCTGAAGCAGGTGGCCACGCGGGGCTCCACTGATGCCCCCCCCCCCACTCAAGGTTTAAGTACGCGTTGACTTTGGCATTTCATCTTCCTGCTTTTTGAAAACCTACTTCAGCTTTGCCTTTACCAGGGCGGCAGGTGCTAGAAGGGCGCTGTGCCAAAGCCTCCCCGCTGCTTGGTTTGGGGCAGTCAGTGCTTTCTGCCTCATCGTAGCAGCAGCCTAAGCAGCACCCAAGCTCCACAAATCGTGCTTGCTGCCTGCTCCATAGCCACAAGGTGAGCTGCGAAACAGAGGGGCACTCGGCTGCAAGCCTGGTGCCGTGGGCAGGGCTGGGCTAGCAAGAGTGCACTGGAAATATCTCCAGGCACCAGGAGAGACAAAACTCCTGGCCCTTGCTCGATCAGCTGATCCGCGGTTAAGGGGCCCAGCAGTCATTAGGTGACCGCACTCGCTGCCTCCTGCACCTCAAAAAAAAAAAAAGACCTCCCCAAAAATGAAATTGGTTTCATAGTATACACAAGACTCTTTTATAAGAGAAAATTGTTCTGACCCCCAGTCCAATTTATAAACTACTAATTTATTAGGAAGACAAGGACATTAGTAAAATATTTGAGTCATAAATGAGGTGTGTGGGCAGTTTATTTCAAGAGCAGATGGGCCAGTTATACTATAACTTATTAGGCCAGTTATATTATAAATTACAGTTTGATGGTCTTATATAGTAGAATGATAGAATTTGTGTCACTTCAGATGGTGGGGAGACGGTGTTGGAGTAGAGGTAATACTGGGAAAATTTTAGAAAAATATACTAAGCCATCTTGCTCTACTTTTTATTTGAAGGACATTTGCGTTTTCCACCCGCAGAAAATCGGAAGAAATAATTATATAGTTCGTACCAACTCATTGTGAAGTATAAATTAACAAGACCTAATGAACATATAACATTTTAAATATGCTTTCTGATCTAGAAAGGATTCATCTGCAGAACAAATTTATTCTCCCATCCCCTGAAGCATTATTATCAGTAGGATATTGAAACCGTTGTAATATAAGAAACTGCATAGAACAGAGTGAGTTAATAAAGATCCCCTTCCTTCAATAAAATTGTCCACTTTGTGCAGAGCATCTCTGAATCTAACCTAGATTGTTTAAACATAGTCTATAATTAGGTAGTTTTTGTATTATACATTCCATCATAAATTAACAACTAATTAGTTAAGATTCTTGAAAGAAACAGCTTTCAGTCTTATAAAAAATGGTTAGTGTTTTTGTGAGGGCTACATCTGGAATATATGGCATTCAGAAGTGTATTATATGTCTCAGAATTAGGTTGCTAGAAATGCCCAATTTAGATAATTAACTGATGTAATTTAGGCTTGAAGTGGTTTTTAGTATGTGTTACATAATGTGTTTATTTCATAGGGTGCTGTTTTGTTACATTTTATACCCGTAAAGCTGCACTAGAAGCACAGAATGCTCTTCATAACATGAAGATCCTCCCAGGGGTATGACATATTATTTCTTGTTAATTTACTCTGTATAATCCACACTGGAAATACTACATTTTCCCTAATAGATTATGTGGAATCCTTTGTCCTACTGTTTGTTTATGACTTATTTTATACCAATTTATATTCAGAATGATATTCTTACAAATAGAATTATAAGTCCCTAACTATTATGTGTTTCAAATTAATATATTTTGGGTATGAGTGATGAGTGATGTTTCGTAGGATGTGCTCAAGACTTTGAATTCTCAATATTTTTCAAGCTTGAAATGCCCCATTTCAGTTACTAGATAGTTTCAAGCCTTCGTAGGAGTGATTTAAGCACAAATAGGGCTAATTAATATTCAAAATACTTCATAAATGGACAGAAAAGGCCATTCTAAGCTCAATATGATTGTTTCATACTGGAAACATTTTGAATTTTTTTTGCATATTCCAAACAGTTTATTTTGAAAAATGTAATATTTCTCCATTACTTATCACAGATGCACCATCCCATTCAAATGAAGCCAGCTGACAGTGAAAAGAATAATGGTGAGCATGTGTAAAAGATTGTTTGGGCTTGGTATGTTTTATCACATTGTTGTGGCAACATTCATTGTATTATATGCCAAAATTGCAACTTATGGACGCTTAAAAAAAAATTAAGGCTCAACAACAATGCCATCTATGAAATAAACATCTCACAGTTTCACGCTATTCTGTTGAAAGTCAGAATAAGAAATCCAGACATTTCATTTCATATTCAAAAGAAGGCAGCTTCAAGTTTGAAACATTTTTGATAATGTTGAAATAGATTGTTTGAAACCCAAAATGTATGTTTCCAAAATGTATGTTCTTCATAAATGTAAGTTCTTCTACTAAACAGTGAGAGAACAGATTTTCTTACTCTTGTTCTAGACTAAAGATTCTAGATTTGTAGTATTAAAAAGTATTCTGATGCTTATGATGATGTTCATTTTAGGGCAACTTATTTTGCTGGATTGTTCTATAAATCAAGGAAACTTACCCAATCACATAAATAGTGAACCCATTTTTCTAACTTTTGTTGTTCTTCATTTAGCAGTGGAAGATAGAAAACTATTCATTGGGATGATCTCAAAGAAGTGCAATGAAAATGATATCAGAGTGATGTTTTCCTCTTTTGGTCAAATTGAAGAATGCAGAATTCTACGGGGTCCTGATGGTTTAAGCCGAGGTACACGGAGATCTGTTCGCAACTGATGAGCTCTCTTCCTCCTTCTCTCTCCCTAACTCTTGTCTTCCCCCATCTCATACACATACATACCCCTTATATTTAATTGGGAAGTTTTAGAAATGTTCCTTTGTTCAGGAGATAGCTTGGATAAACTACTACTTAATTTTGATTGTATTCCCTTCTCAGGTTGTGCTTTTGTGACTTTTACTACAAGAGCAATGGCACAAACAGCAATCAAAGCAATGCATCAAGCACAGACCATGGAGGTAAAAAAGATACCAATTTTGAGAAACTTTTACGTTTGTAACTCAGTATTGCTAATTGTATACTAAAGACAATTTAAAACGTTTTAACTTTTAAAGCCTAAATCACTTAGGGCCTTCTATCTGATGATTGAGTTTTATTGACACCCATTAAAGTCAACAGAATACACCCTCTTAAAGATACCTTCACTTGAGATTCTTTTCATGTTTAGCTTCCAAGATGTAGAATGCACTTGGCCTCTCTCTTTGCAGTATTGCCGAAGGAGTTAATACCTTCCTTCTTAAATATTTTAGTTTATATTAAAAATCTCTTAAAATTCTTGTAGAAATACTTAAATCTTTACTACATTCAACTGTTGGAGTTTTAAGGCTTTTTTATTGTATTGATACCATCTATGCACATCCAAATTCTAGTAGATAAACAGTTGGTTTAAGCTTTCCAGTTACTGTGCTAACATCCCTTAGTTCGTACCCCCTGTAAGGCACATACCCACACTTCTCTCCATTTATATGCAAAATAGGAAAGATATATAATATATAATAAATGAATCTGCACTGGAATTCTTGAATGTGACGTTGCTTTAAAAAGAAAACACAATTTCTGAATGTTTGTTCTTTTTGAAGCAATTATTTAAAGAATGTAAGTTGTTAGGATTTTGGAAAGATGACAGAAGTTACAGCTGTGTGAATTGTATTGCAGGGATGCTCTTCTCCCATCGTAGTGAAATTTGCAGATACTCAGAAAGATAAAGAACAGAAACGAATCGCACAACAACTCCAGCAACAGATGCAACAGATTAGTGCTGCCTCTGTTTGGGGAAACTTGGCTGGACTGAACACACTTGGACCCCAGTACTTGGCAGTGAGTGTGCTTGACAGCTTCTGTTCAGATTTATTTTCTAAACAGTTTAACACACATTTTTTGTTTGCAAGTATTCTCTTTCTGAGGCTCTGTTATAAGCTCAAAAATTGGTAGTGGTAGTAGTGATAAGTACAGACGATTGAAATGTTTTTTAGCATTGAAGCCTTGCCATATGTTACAATTCTGTTGGTAAGAAAGAATGTGGCACTTAGTTGAGGACTTATGGACTGTGTTATAGAACTTTGTATTTATATAACAGTGTTTCCGGCTTTGTGGACTGGTGGTGGGGGACGGAGGGAGAGGGTATGGTTCCATGCAAGTGGCAGCCAAGCACATGCAACTGTCGCTTATGCAAATGGAGCATGCATACACACGCCCCCCATTTTGGGCGGCCCAGTTTTAAAACACCTCACAGCCCGGTAGTGGGCCAGGGGTTGGGTACCCCGTTAGAGAGTAAATAGGGAATTGAAGGTTTATTTTTCTTTTTACTACAGTATCAATATACGGTACTCTACCACCTTGCTCAGGATCCTGCCATATACACATATATGAAGACATTACTGTTGCCTATGGATTTGCACTTAACAGCCTTCTTCCCTTGTTTTTATTTACCTTGCTTCCTCTCAAAGTACATTTATCTGAGTAGGGAGGAGTTAGCAAATAATACTTCACCAGTGTTAGAAACCTTTGTAGCCAACATATTGGTGGCCCACTAGCCATGAGCAAAAGGAGAATATTTCACATGGAATTGCATGGAAAATTGGATCGTTCTTTTTCTAATAGCATTCTTGGTATGGGATCACTGCTGCTTTGTGTGTATTGGTGATATGTGTGGTCAGTAAGAATTGTGCTTGTAACGGCATTCTGGCTGTGGTGTAGTGCAGTGTCTCCCAGAAGTGGAGCCAGCCCTCATTCTCACTCTTGTTCTGTTTTTGGTGTAATGTCTAGCTTTATTTACAGCTCCTTCAGCAGACAGCAGCTGCTTCCTCTGGGAATTTGAACACACTGGGCAACCTTCACCCAATGGGAGGTAAGTTTCTTTCTCTTCTTTCTGCTTGGGATCTGACAAACAGGGTCAGTAGCAAAGTGAAAATTGATTGGTGTGCTGTGGTATATTAATATTAGTGAAGACAGATCTTGGTTGTATAAATGCTCAGGCACAGATGGTATCAATCACAAGTTTTTAACTTGAATATGAATATGCAGTAGCTGATTTTTTCACAAAGCACCTTCTCTTTAAAATTTGCTATATTCTATTTTGTGGGAACAGTGCCAATCTGACCTCACTATTTAAAAAGGAATCAAGGAATACTAGGTAAAGAAAAATTATGGGTCAGTTAATCTGATACCTGTTCTGCAGAGGAATGGTTGAACGTATTGTTAGAATTTAAAAAAAAAATATGTAGGAGGCTTAACTGAAAAGGAGTCAGCATGACTTTCAGAAGGATTAAGTCTTTTTCACTGATTTTCTAGACTATTTTAGGATGTAAGCCAGTGTGTGGATAAGGCTGATTCCATAGATACATTATACCTGGATTATAAAGTCTTGGTACAGAACTATTGTGAGCATGTTTGGTAGTGATAACATGTTTATGAGTAATAAAAATGGATTTTAAAGATTTTTATACCATATCTTTTAAACATATTTACAGTGAAGTACAAAGGGGTAAAAGTGGGTAAATGGGCTTCAAAATGGTAAATGCACTTCAGTGTAAATAAGTGTAAAATGAAATTGGCACACAAATCCAAGCTTCACTTGTATATTTATTGGATCCTAGCTTACAGAGGCTGACCAGAAAAGGGATCTTGAGATTACAGTGGAGAGCTTAGTAAATAAATCGGGTTACTGTAAGCTGCTGTTAAAAAAAAGAGTGAATTTCATTATATAAAACAAGGAGGAGTTCTTGTTTAGTATGGCTTGGTAATAAGATTATTGAACTACTTCTTCCACCAAAACCCATTTAAGAGTGCTGCGGCTGGGTCCACCAGTGCTTAATGGTACAGAAACAGACACACTGCATTGATTGATGTGTTGCAGGGTTGAATGCAATGCAACTGCAGAATCTAGCTGCATTAGCAGCTGCAGCTAGCGCAGCTCAGAATACCCCAAGTGGAACAACTGCACTCAACTCTTCCAATAGTCCATTAAGTGTGCTCACCAGTTCAGGTAAAGGAGTTGTTTGTTTGGTTTTTTTTTTAATTTATTTGTTTGTTGTTTGAGTAATTAACCTATTTTTGCCACTTTGCATATAAAACAATAGAACCAGTTACCATGATTCAATTATTAAATCCTGCCCTTTATGAAGATAAATAATTACATTCCAAAACACGTTTTTTATTATTGAAAAAATAAGGAAATGGGTGCTGTCCAGCGGTGTCCGAAGCCGTCTCTGTGGTCATGTGGCTGGCATGACTACGCCAAAGGCGCACGGAACGCTGTTATCTTCCCACCAAAGGTGGTCCCTATTTTTCTACTTGCATTTTTCCATGCTTTTGAACTGTTAGGTTGGCAGATCGCCTTGTAGCTGTGTGTAAAGTGTTAAACTAAAGTGTTAAACCGCTTTGAGTTCCCTTGACTGGGGAAATGAGGCGGGGTATAAATCAAATAAATAAATAAATAAATAATCTTAAAGCTTTGTATAAGGTGTTTTCTTTGCAGAGAGATATTATACTACAACATGCTTGCGTTAATCATGCTTTTTGAACAAATAAGTTAGTCTTACAGATAAATGTAGTAATGGTTTATTTCCATTCAGTAGTTTTTAACTTGAACATCTCAGAACTGGATGGGGCAGAAAAACTGACCAAGAATAAGCCGTACAATCACAAATAAGGCACCTCTAAGTTTTCACATCATAAATCTCAGCAAAGCAGTAGCAGATTTCTCTCAACTTGTGGCTTATTGCTGTAAAACAAGTGATAATTTATTTCTAATCTTAAATCTTATTTACATATCATGGGTGAAGAAAGAAAGCCACACAATTGCTTGGCTTGATATTGGAAACTTTTTATGTCTGCTGACTGGAACTAAATTATAGTAATTTTAGACATGGAAGAAAATAAATGAAACTTCAGAGAACCATTAAAATTAAACCTGCCTGTGCTTAATTGATCTCTTGCACCTCTTACATTTTGTTTCTGTACTAAGGTGATATCAGAGTGTGGTACATATACACATAATAAGGAATAGGGTTAGTCACTGAGCCATCAGTATTTCGAAATGCAAAAGAGAAAGAATACTGTGGCCTCTCATTCTGCTTAAACAATAATAAATTTGGTTGAGAGTTAGTAAGGAACAAATGATTCCATCTCTCTGGATGAGCATTTCATAGGATACTACATGGATACGCCAGAGGTTTTTCTTCCATTGCTCTTTACAACTAGACAAAAAATAGCATTGCTTCTGAATGTTGGTAAAAACTTTCTATTTCTTACCTGATTCATGCGTCACACAAAAAAAGATGTTGAGACTCTAGAAAGAGTGCAGAGAAGAGGAACAAGGATGATTAGCGGACTAGAGGCTAAAACTGGAGACTAGAGGCCGCGCGGTGTATGAGGGTGTACTCCGGTGCTCCCGTATAACACTGATCCTCCGCGAGCTGCATTGGCTTCCAGTGGTCTTCCAGGTGCAATTCAAGGTGCTAGTAACAACTTATAAAACCCTACGTGGCTTAGGGGTGGGGTACCTTCGAGACCGTGTTCTGCTACCGTATGCCTCCCGGCGCCCAGTTAGCTCCCACAGAGTTGGCCTGCTACGAGTCCCATCAGCCAAACAATGTCAGCTGGCGGGGCCTTCTCTGTGGTGGTACCGACCCTCTGGAACCAGCTCCCTGCGGAGATCAGGACCATCCCTATTTTGTTGGCCTTCCGTAAAGCTACAAAGACCTGGCTCTGGCGGAAGGCCTGGAATTAATGTGCCTTCCCCCCCCCCTTCTTTGGATGAGTCTGGATATGTTGACTGTGTTAGATATTTTAAATTGTAATTTATTGTAATTTTAACTCTTGTTAGCCGCCTCGAGTTCCCCTTGACCGGGGAAATGAGGCGGGGTATAAACAAATCAAATCAAATAAATAAATAAATGGCTGTTAAGTGAATCTGGCTTCCCCATTGTCTTTGCTTGTAGAAGGTCACAAAAGGGGATCTCCAGGACTCCTGGACAGTACAACTGTCATAAAGTTGAGCCAGTTGCCAAACTTCTGGATTTTGATTGCGTGACCATGGAGATACTGCAACAACCATAAGTGTGACAAAAGGTCATAAGTCACTTTTTTCAGTGCCGTGGCAACTTTCAACGGTCATTAAATAAATGGTTATAAGCCAAGGATTAGCTATATTCATGTCTTTGTCAATGCACACAACTGTATGCGTGCACAACCACACCTTTAAAAGAGAAAAGTGATCTGCAAAGGGAAGGGAGGAAGAGATGACATTTTTATTTTCATTTTTGCTTTCTTCCCAGAATGAAAGGTAGTAGCAATAAATGAAATTGTATTGAACAGGTTTCTGCTGATCGCTCCTTCTAGTCGAGTTCCATAAGGGGGGAGGAGATCGGAGCCAATTTTTTCTTCGGTAGTTTGAGTCAAGGAGCTATTTCTCCCTGATAGACTGTTTACCAAGTCCAATCAATCCGGGCTGCAGTAATTTGCACTCTGGTAAATTGCATGCTTTGTTTAAGAGCAAGGTCTATCGATTGTGGCAGAACTCTCTTCCAATAACGGTGTTCAGCCACCGAGAATGTGGGACAATTTACAGAGATGGACATATGCATTTCTCAGTCTGGAAAGGAACGGAAATAGGACCAGAAGGACACCTACAACTGCTGTGGCCATTGCTCTTCTAAAGACAGGGCTCAGAAGGACCACCAAGTGTAGAAACTTAGCACCAAGTGTGGGTTTCTACTGGTTCGGCCCGGTTTGGGCAAACCGTTTGTTACTTTGGAGCCGGTTTAGGCAAACCAGTTCTTCCAGTGTCGAGTTATAGCCCTCCCATCCACCCGTGCACTATTCTCACCTTTTATTCCCTTATTTGTAAGGCCAGCTGATTGGCGCAGCAGTGCACATTGCTATGCCTCAGCTGTTTTTCCTTACCGCGGCTCCAAGAAGAGGTAAGGTTTCTTACTAGTTTTGAACAGAATGGTGCACAAATTGTGCGCAAAGCGGCAGAAACCCACCCTGCTCCTAGAAGAATGAAATATTTTAGGAAATATTAAAAAGACAGAATATTATATTTCCCCTAAAAGAGAAATAGAAATCTTACGGGAGACAGAAACTCAGCTCCCTGCCCGCAGCAGGTGTTTGGTGCCCATTGAGAAGGACTGGGCCAGCCTATCTACAAAACAAAAGACCTTCAGCTCCAGGGTGATGGGATTAAGACATGACCCTCCAGGACATTATAGGTTTATCTAGCAGCAGGGCTCACTGCATTACAAAATCCCTTGGGTACATTGCATCACCCAGCAAGCTTCAACCAAGCCTGGGACACTCAGAGCCTATGAAGTTAGTAGTGACCCCTACAACAACCAAGAGAATGCATGCCCTTGCCACAGGAACAGGAAGCTCAAGGGCGAGTCCCAAGAGAGTGTATAAATAACCCTCACTCTCCACTCCATGTGGTCAGCTGCACCAGGACCATGTGCTTAATGGTTCTGCTTCATTAAACCATCTTACCAATCAGCTTCCATGTTTCCAGTGTCTTTTCTCCCCACTTGGAACTGAACCAGATGGATATTTCTTCCAACACTGCTATTTGTTTCCTAGTTTTCCAGACTGTCGAGACGTTTTTCCAGTACAGTATATAATATGGAATTGGTCTAGAAACAATTTCAAAAGGCCATTGAATTTTGTCCACTAAGGACTATGGCAAGGTGGACAAAAGAGAATGCATGTGTCTCTCAGCAACCTCAAATCTGGCAGCAAAAATGATCAAACGTGAGTCCCTTTAGATCTCCATCCCCTCCCACCTCTATTCACCAAGAAAATGGCCTGAAGTCATGGTTTCAAAATGTAGCCATCTGGGCACTGGAATTTGGCAGCAGGGTTTGGGATTACTTTCTGCATTTGGGGAGGTTTAAGGGTAGATTGGAAGCCATTTGCCTTGCTTAACTGGGTGATTACCCTGTTTTCTGTTGTGGCATCAAAACCACCTGCAAGTCTGCCAGAAAACTAGCAGCAGAGGCCAGGTTGCAGCTCCCAGTCCCTCAAAGGTTGCCTGCCCTCAACTCCAGGGTGGCAGTAATGAAGTTTAGAGCGTTCCTATTTTGCAAGCATTTGGGCTCCTCGCTTTTGCTTCTGTTGCGCGCTCTCTCTCGCCTCTCCAACTGCACATGGGATCAGACAGCCGCCTGCCAGCAGTTGTACTTAACACCGCATCTGAAAACTCTTTGCACCCTTAATTGTTCTTAATTCTTTAACACACTGAGTGATTACTAGACACTAATTGGGCAGATTTAAAGCAGGAGAAAGATGTACAGAAATGGTATACACCCCTCCCCATCAGATCCAAATCATTTGTCATAACAAAAAACGTCCAAGGGAAGTGAAATGTTGAAATAAAAGCCTGTCGTTTGAGAAGGAGCAACGTAATGCCAAAATGATAATTTATTTAAGGGGATGCTAGATGAAGCTTACAGATAAGATGCTTAGCAGCCACATATCCTGAATAGAGCAAATCTTCCATATAATCATGATCTCAATAATCCCATCAATGTCCCATTATAGTCAAACATGATTCAACATCTTGATCACCTTCATTCTTTCCTGCCAAAGGGCCCTGAAGTAGAGTCTCTTACACGGCTGTTAAAAAAAACACACAACAGCTTATCCTAATACTGTTGTTTTCTTCCACGTTTGCTTTGGAAACATTTGCTAATAACAACAGGAAGAATGCTACCCTTTTCCAGATGACCTGCTGGCCTGAACCAGTGTCTCAGCTAATTTAATCCACCAGAACTGCCTTGGGAAGGTGGGGCTGTGTAACAGGGGCTGATAGTTATCTATAATAGGTTTGCTGATTCTAGATCAGCAGGTAATAGTATCCTCATATCTTTTCCTTCCCTTTGTGATTTCCTACCGCAGTTGTTTTAATGATTCCTTTATCAAAACTGGGGGGGGGGGGGG
>JANHGC010001910.1:116745-131865 GCA_027560395.1 Boaedon fuliginosus
CTTCCCCCATTCTAGAACTTGTACATGAAGAAATGGTGCTCATAAAGTACAAGTTAAAGCCTCCTTAGTGTTAAACTGACAGATGGTTTTAAAATGAGCTCTTATTGCTCTGATCTCTGGCATTCTTCTCCCCCCCCCCAACTTTGTACAAGTGTGTGTCAAAATAATACTGGCCCAAAGATTTTTTTTTCTTGGTTCTTATATAGATTTATTTTTCACAAATATTGTCATCTTGTTATATAGCAGTTTTCTTTTGAGCATGTGCCAGTGCAAAAGACTAAATTCAAAGGGTTGAATCTGCAGAATTTTGATCTGGTCTACCTATTGCCTGAGCCCAGTGCCTAATCATTCAAAGTCAGATTTCTTCCCCTTCTAATACACATCCTTTTTTCACATGGGTGTAACTGCCAAAAGCATTAAATTTTTATACACACTGTAGACCTGAATCCAAAGGGAATTTTTAACAGTGTGAGTTTGAGCCATTGCAAGAAGTTATGTAAAATCTAGTCCTGAGGCTAGAAAAAGCTAGTCCTATTGTTAGGAAAGTTTACAGTGTTTTATATATATAGATTCAGTGTATTGCTATTTACTGAATCTGCTCTTTCTCACTTGTTAAAAATGTTTTCACAGCACGCCAGTCAACCCATAAATCTTGTATTTAGAAACAAGACATTTTAGAGGAGGATGGAAAAAATAATTTCCAAGGAAGATCCAAAAGCTCATCAAGTTTGAAATGCCATTGTATAAGATAAAACTCAGTAGGATATCCAGACATTTACTAGGGACTGGGTCCCCTTGTTTACTAAAACTGAGGCATTATAATTTGCATAAGGCCGCCCATCTGTGATTCAAGTTGTTTTTCTGATGAATTTGGAATCTCGCTGCAGATTTATAACTTGATGAATGGCATAGTAAAAATTAAACAATTTATTTAAAAAGCATATATAATGGTGATTTAAAAAAGTTGAATGGTCAAATTGCCAAATTTTCCATTTGTGCTGGCATGTGGTATCCTTCAGTGTTGAATATTTGGGGTCTAATTTAAAAGCATATGCATACACTTAGATAACTGTATACCATTTGAAGTTTGTGCACTAGGAGAAGTTGTATCCTGATATTATGAGGATGGGGGAGTGTTGGAGTGCTAAGGGTCCCAGAATTGTCAAGGGATTTTTTAAATAAAAATATACTTTCAGGAAAAAAAAAAGAGGTCATGGTTGGGAGCAGTTGCTCCAGTTGCAACCTGATATAACCAAGAATGTTGTTTCTATTTTTATAGAAGTTTTATACTGCTCCAGGGTGGAGAATATTTATTATCTAAATTATTTCACTGGATAAGACCAGGGTTTTGCATAATCCTGAATGTGATTGTGTAACGCATACATAAACAATGTGCATGATTGAAACTACTGACTTTCAGTGGCCTGTTTGTAACTAGGCAAACTACTAAATAGGATAAGAATTAATGCTGTGAACCAGTGGAGGAGGAAAGCTGTGCTCAATTTTTGCTATAGTCACTCCTCCCAGTACTACTACTCTTCTCAGTCACTATTACTAGCTTTTCTAAATACTTTGTCGCTATTTATTCAATGTCCATATACTTTGTAACTTTTCTGTATGCTTCCATCATGACAGTTATGGGGCAACTTTCCTCCCGTTGAACTAGCAACACAATATTTGTGTTATGCTTATCCTATAATGTTTCCTTTCATAAGTATGATCAATGCAAGTGCCCTAATCCTACTGTCAGAGTTACCAAAGTTAAGAATGCAGGTTAAATTCTAAAAGTGAGATCTTTGGAATAGATTGGCAGAATTCTTGTGCCTTCAATGGTGCTGTTCTGAATGATTTAAGATAGAATGCTTCAACCAAAATACTTGTTTCTCCTCAGTTTCCCTTGATCTGGCCACAGAAATGCTTTTCAGAACAAATAATGAAGATTTGTTTCCCAGGGAGATTCCCACTTGGCAAGAAAATGAATCTGGTTTGTACAAGGATACATATAGATGCCCCTTTGGAGTTTTGCTTCCACATATCATGGTGTTAAGCTTGTTACTCTGTCTGCGCCCTCCCTCTTTGGCAAAAAATCACAGAAGCCGATCAAATTGGAACATAATCATTTAGTTACTTGTACACACATTCTCAGATTAAAATGGTGAGTTTGGTAATACACATGCAGAAGGCTGATATTGATAAAGAAGTTAAAGTTATACTGAAAATTATATTGAGCAGAATTTGCATTCATGAAGCAAATTTTGCAACACCAGAGCCTTAGTATTATTGGGAGAGAGGGTCGATATCTTTAAAATAAATAGTTGTCATGGTTTTGCATGTAGCTTTTTAACTATGTATTTTGTTAATTTGTGTGAATGGATAGATTCTGGGAAAGAGAAGTTTGGGGTATGTATTTTATGATAAAAATAAAGACTGTCATATTTTAATTCAGCAAGTTAACTTTTGTAATCTCACCCACCACCTAAGAATAGGAGCAAATGCAATCTTGCTGGTTCCTTAATTCAAAAATATTAAGGCAGTTGCACAAACCAAGAAAATATACTGCTTTTTAAAAGAGCAGTTGACAAGTAAAGAGGGGTGCCCAAGCCAGATCTTTGCTATCTTTGGACATGAACGCTGCACACCTCTAGTTGGATCAAAGGTTTTTCTGCCAGTGGGAGCCTTCTTGGGTTCATTAAGGGTACTCCAGAGGAAGTGAATTTACTAATGTACTTCTCTTAGTATTACTATCAAATTCTTCCAATGAATTCCCCAATCCTAGGATATTCAGGGGTATAGGGAATTATAAAGAGGAAAAAAAGTTAACAAAGATTAACTCCTCCCTTGTTTCAGCTGAAGAAGGGTTGCCCTAGATCCAAAACATCAGCTAACGGAAGAATGGTTTGTTTAAAGATCACTCATTTTGATTCCAAGCCAGTGTTGTTTTTAAGTAAGTTTAAAATTAAATAACATAGTGTAGCTTGACATTTGTTAGAAAAAGTAAATTGCATTCACACAAATGTATACTTCATTTGTATTCAGCTGAAATAGATCTCTGTATTTAAATGAATGTTGTAACATGCATTTATTATAATTAGGATGGAAGTGAGGGCAAATCTAAGAATGATACTTTTTCCAATAATCGTATGCTGCTTCAGACAATTGCTTATGAACACTATGTGAAGAGAATGCTTAAATGTGTTTGTCCTTGATATTTAGGTCTCTTGTGTTGTGATCCTGTTAGAGATTCTGTCGCTTTTGAAAATCTCTTACAAGTCTCTGCAGATAAAAACCCTTCCTTTCAAAACTGGCAGAGGTGACTGTAGAACTTTTGAGAGTCCAGAATTCCTCCTCACAGAAACAAAGAGCAACATTTACATATTGAAAAGAGTTGCAAAGGAGGGTAGTGGTTTTTTTGCGAGCATCATAGTAAAAAGGGCTCAGCTGCAGCAAGTCTTAACTTGCAGTCAAGTCTTAATTCTTTCTGTGGGGGCATCAGTTTTACTCACACAGTAAACGTGTTTAATGTCATTTAAATGCCAGAATCTACATACATGTACGTACATACACATATGAGTTTCTATTGCCTAAGTATGCCCCATGGTAAGAAGAAGAAAGTGTTAAACTATCAGTGCCCAATTGCCCAGTGATCTCTGCTTTGTCTCCCACCTGTTATGTGAACTGTCCTACAATTACATTTTATGAAGTCAGATTCTAGTGGAAAGGAGGGGTGCTACCTTCCTCATGAAGACATAGCAGGAACACTGACTTAGAGCTGTGTTGAATGCACAGCTGTATGCCGCTATGTCAGAGTCCATTCTGTAGCCAGAGTCTAAAGGGAATCCCAGGCCTCTGTTCCATTTAATTTCTGACAATTTTTACATTTATTTGGTGTCTTATGCACTTCAACTTTTACTTGTTCATTGTTGGCATGTGCTGCCCTTCCTTGTCAACTCCCCCCCCCCCAAAGAAATCTCATTGTACAGTGCCCATTCCTGTTTCACTTTCTTCTCTCTTTCTCTCTCTGTTTGGATGTACTGTTCTGTGTAACTCAGTAGGTCTCCTTCTTTCTGGTTTGTTTTTTTCTAGATTCCTGCCGTTTGTTCATCGTTGTGCCTAAAGCATGTCGATGTGGCGTTCAAGTACATCGTCCAAATCCTTGTCTCTTCAGCTTCTCTGATGCTTGAACTCTCACCCTTTGACCTTGTGTTGACTTTTGATGCTGATGTGTATTTTTATTATGTTTGTTTCTTCTTTTTTCCCTTCTTTTTTGTGCTGCCAAATTGGTTTTGCTAGAAAGACTGCTGATGGGGAATATTTAAACTTGCATTTGAATATAAAAGAATTCTATTTTTCTAGAACTTCATAAGATAACCACTTGATTTTGTGATTCTGATTCTTTGTAATTGTCTTCAGAGCAGCCTTGCTAGCATACCTCGTGGAGTATTTGTATTCCTGTGAACATACAGCCAATCACTTTCTAGGCTTAGTTTTTTCTGTGTGCTTAGTTTCAACAAAAATCTTTGAAGGAAAAAGTAAAAGGATGCAACTCAAAGCTTTCAGGAGGCTTCTGGTCACATTTTGCTGAACCTACTTGGCCATGCTTGAGGAGAGAGCATGTGCTCTATGACTTGAGTAGCTTCAGCAGAAAACACTTGAACTACACTCTTTCCTGATTGTAGCTGCATTTTTGCCCTGGCACTTAACTGCTTTTTCCTTCCTGTGTGATTATCAGCCTTTGTCTGCAGTGAGAATTTAATCAAAGTTGGTGTTGTATTTTGTTAAACCTTTGCATGCTTAGTTTTTTGTAACTACAATCTCCTCAACAAAATGTGAGTTTTTGTTTTTGTTCTTTTTTTTCTTTTAAAATTTCAAATAATGCCCCTGTAAATGTTTTGCATGTTTCCTGCTGTGTTCTTCACAATCCTGTATATATATATACACCCTTCACCTCTGTTTTCTATAGTTGGTGCAAAAACTGAGCAATTTATTAGGTTTCAAAGCTGTCCTTTTTTGGATGCCAGACTTGTGATTATATGTCATGTAAGGACATCTCCTGTGCATTTAGACTGCTTTACACAGTATCTGCACCTTGCTCTATTATCACAGCTATGGAAAGGTCTCAGGGGCTTGATTGCACTGTTCAGATGGTCATGGTGGCAGCGGCAGGGATACAAGTTTAACAGAAAGATGTGGGATGTTTGCGTAATACTGCTTCTGAAATCCATTGGAGCTCAAGCTCTTTTGGGGTAGCCTTAATTTGTACCTCTTGTTTGATATGCGACTTGCTTTGTGAAAATTTTAACACCAATAACGCTCAGTGAATGGAAGCTTGATTGCTCTCCAGTTCTTACACTTGAAATAGCATGTCGTATATATCCCATAGAAGGAATCTGTAAGCCTAGGCACAAAACTGCTGGCTCTTTCTCCAAGTGACAAGCACAATATAACAGCACATTGGCTGTTACCTGAACAGGGTACCAACCCCGGCTCCTTTTCTCAGGGGCCTTAGCTGGGGGAATCTCCTCTGTGGAGAATTTTTTAAAAAAGTTTTGTTCTTTAATTGGGTTAGGAGACGTGCAGTTTTCTTTTCTTTTTTTCCTTTTTTTTCTGGCCTGATGAAGAAATAGGACAGATATCCTTCTCTGGGAAACATGCTTCAGCTTTGCTGCGCATATGATCTGCTTTAGAAGCTGAGATATAGTCCAGGGGCTTCACAGCACCTGCAAAAAGTCCTGTGGTAAGGACTAAGCACAAGGGGCAACGGGGTGGAGGAGAAGCTATGAAGGAATTTTAACAGGAGGAAGGCATGTGAAACAAAACATTTGGAGAGTCAAAACATGTAAGAGACCTATCTAGGCCTTAGGAAGCTTTCATTCTATTGTTGGCAAAAATCAGCTGCCAACTCTTTTGCTGGATGGGTAATCTCTCCGTATTTGTTTTTCTCTCAACCTTGTGATCAGCATCTCTAAGGATGAGAGTGACTTGAAAAGGGATATATCGTTGCATTATTTGGGGTTCAGCTGTGAGATGATTGACCTTAGGCTCACAGTCACAATGCACAGGGGTGTCTGATGGCAGGGAAGTCAAGGCCTTGCAATGTATTAATTAATTTTGCCAATACATTTCTTTATAACGCGCATACAGTTTCATGAGAGACTCTGGAGAATCCTGTGGTTAAAAAAAAATCTCTGGAGAAAACCAAAATGCCAAACATTAGATGTTCCTTTCCTTTCTTTCCTTTGATTGTTTTAATAATTCTGTGGTGGTTTTAATGGATTTGAGACAGTAAAGCAGCAGCTGCCTTTTATTTCTAGCTGCTTTTTGTGAATAATTAAAAAAAAAAGAAAATTTACATTTTGGAAAAAAAACCTGTGGGCTTTTTTATTGGTACAAACATTGTATTTAACACTAGGGGTTTTGTACAGTTTTTTGCCTTTTCTACTAGAAAACAATGTAAAGTGATTCACAAATGTGACAAGAAAACAAATTGCCACTATGACCAAATGTAGAATCTGTTCTGCAGTTTAACAGGATTTAATCAACTCAAAGTCGTGATTCTGTTGTAGCAATGCTTTTCTTTACCCTGTTTGAACTGTTCCTTTTTCTTGTTTGATTTGCAAAACAAAATGTCTTTTTTGTGTGAAATTGTGTTGTACTCTGTAGAAAATTATGGATTTTACTTTAGTGGTTAAAAAAGAAGCACATGTTGCTTTTCTGATCACGGAGTTTGTGTAGTGGATTTAAAAATGAAAGTTTTGTTACAAGTTTGGAACGAGCGAGTATGTATTAAGGAATTTTCTTCCTTTTGTGTGTGGTTTCTTTTTGTCCCACTGGGGAACTTAAAGCTGTTTTAATTGCACAGACACACAGACAAGAAGTCATTTTGTATATGCCAAGTGTGGTATCTCCCTTTGTTTATTTGCTATTAAACTGTTTGAGAAGAAATTTCTGTGTCATCCTTGTATTTACTTATATAGAACAGGCAAATTGGTATCTGGGTATTTGAAAACAGGGTTGCTTAGTCTAAACATATTAGAAGGTGGAATATATACACCATATTTTCTGTCACTGGCATGCTGCTTCTTCAAACACAAAAGCTCACCTTTCCCCCCCCCCTCTTAATTTAAATTATTTTTCTGAGAATTTCACTTTAAAGTTTACTTTCTATCCTTAATGTAAATTGGCTGGGCCAGGATCAGTTTTATCAAATATTTTTCTGGTAGGCTAATATATGAAATACAAATATACACATGAGGAATAGTTTATTATACAAAAGTGCTTCTCCATTCATTTTTTGTGCTAAGTGTATCTTGTTTAAATCACCCTGAGAAAGCAGCCTCATTTTTAAAGCATAAAAATAAACAATATAGATAATTGGATAGATTCTACTAATTTCTACAATTGTATTTGCATCTTTAGTTTCTTTGAAACACTTCAACACTTTCTGTTATAACTTTATTATAAGTATTTTTACTGAATATAGATTATAATTATTTGTACTACAAGCAAATCTTAAGGCCTATATTGCAGGATAAATTTTTTCAAATTGTTTTTACTTTTCATCTTACCAAATAAAGGAAGCAAAATCCTACAAGGTAAAATTATGAGGTTTAGGCAAAAATTCATTTAAAAGTCAGCTAATTGGCATTCTTTTTTTCTTGTTTTTCTTCTAATAAGCATATTAAAATAGACAAATTTTACATTCCTAATTGGCTCTTAGCGTTCAGCTATATAATGCAAGGGAATACATTTTAGATAATTTTTTTCTTTAGTCTCAGAAATAAAATATTGCAGTGGTTGCTTTAGAGTACTGACTTACACAGGTATCATCAACTGTCTTAGCCCTTCTTTACAGCTATTGATGTTTGAAACTGAAAAGGAGCTTCGATTGCCAGCTGGAATACAAACCAACTAGATATGCAGAAATCTTTTTTTTAATCACATGGAGGTGAAGTTATCTGATTCCTGTAGGTAAACTGCTCTTCCAATACACTGCAGAAAAGATTAATAAAAAGTTGAAAATACAGCATTATCACTAACATTTGTGCATAAATAAATCTGATTCTGATTGTGTCTCCCAGAATCAGTGTACTGAGACTGTTCTTTCAGAAATTTGGAAGGGTGCTTCCAATAAAATGACATGTGTATTCATAGGATTTCCTTGCTGCCCCAAATATAGACTCTGGGTGACTTACTATAAAAATAGAGAAACACACAAAGCAGCATTTCAGCATAAAATCCAATAAAGTTAAAATTAACAGCAACTACATAGATACATTTTAAGTGATGGGAAATGCACTTGCATTGCTGCACAGCCACTAGAGCAGGGGTCCTCAACCCCTAGTCTGTGGACCAGCACCGAGCCGCAGCATGCGAGAAACCGGACCCCAAACGAAGTGGGGTATAGGCAACATGGAAAACCATGCCCACTTTGGTCCACGGAAAAACCTCCACAGAACTGGTCCCTGGTGCCCAAAAGGTTGGTGCGGGAGTCGCTGTTCTAGAGAACCAGGACTGATACCATCACACCCCTTCTAGGCTTCATGGAACCTTATCTATCAGTTCCCAAGAGAGAGCAAGCAATCTGAGGAGATTCCTGTATAATAGGCAGAATGTAATAAAGTAATTAGCTTGAACTCTATATGTGTGGTTCTGGTTGCTTGCACTTGGCAGCATTGTATCTTAACAACCTACATTTGTAAATCCGGCAGAGAAGGATCTCATTCCTCAAAAAATGAGCAGTTATCTTATTCTTCCTTAGGGCTACAGCAACATCCCTTCTCCGTATGGGCAGAATCAAAAAGTACACTGTCACGAAGGTAATAAGGATACAAGCCATAAATAACAGGTATTCTAGATCATCCCCAGCATTTTGTATTTGGAAAGCTTTAAATAACTAGTGTCATAGCATAGCATACCTGGTACTTTGCTAAAATAATTTTCTGCCAGACAATTGAATTTTTAAAACAATTGTAATTTCCCTATATTTTAAAGGGCAGCTCCGAGTAGAACACATTGTATTGTGAATTGGTAAGTGTGTGATTGACTACTATGCAGGTCTCATATTCCACAAGCAAAAGTGGTTAGTATACCAGATGAAACTCAGTGAAGGTCCTGCTGGCCATATTTGTACTTGCTTTCAAACAGGAGTCATGAATCCAGGAGAAACCCAGTGTTCCATCTGATGGAGATTGACCAAATCTAAAATCAAGTGTTGAAATTGACATGAAGCCAGATGACTTCTGGACCTACAGCTATTTATTTATTTTTGCTGGGATTTAAATTAAATCTGTTTCATCCTATTGAGTCCCTCACAGCTTCCATACACCAGATTAGGATTTCCACTGGGGCTCCTGCTCAACCAAGAAATACAGCTGCGTATCTGTCAACAGTTGCCTGTTCTTTCACTGATATTTCCAATAAAACCCAAAGGAGACATGGCTAATACAATGTAAAACTGTCAATTTCCTTGGCTTCCACAGGTTAAAAAAATGCCAGGTGACTTCACAAGAGATTGCCTCAGTCACCTCATTGGTTTCTGCCCATGATGTGTCCAACTCACATGATCAATTTTATCCAGGAAATGCCTAGCAAACAAGTCACAGTGGCTTGTAAATCTGCCAGTAGATTTACTGATACAGTATCAAAGATACAGTATCTTTATATTACTTGGTTTCATTCTAATCCCTTCCATTCCAGGTGTCAATGTTTGTCATAGCTCCCTTTTTAAAATTTCTTCCTAGTTTCCGTTTCATTTTCTTCCTTTATGCTTCCATGTTTCATATATTCCTATGTTCATTTCTGCACATTCTGTTCCCTAAAGAAATCAGAAATAGCAATGAAGTATCCATAAAATATTTAGCTTCTCACAGCCTCTTTCATTCTGAAAATAATGTTCTTTGGGCCCACATTTTCAGAAAGAGCTGATTGCAATTCAGCTGTTGGAATAAATGCTGTCTTAAGCAAACTGCACACTTTTTTTTCTTTCACATTATAGAATAAGATACACAACGCTAGGATGCGGTTTTAGGATGAGAACTGGCAGCTGACGTGACACACAACAGCGGAAATACCTTAAGTTAGAATAATGAAAATTGAAAAGCAGCAGTTCTTCAGCTGTTCCTCTTTCTTCCCTCCAATCCTTGGCTGCCAAGAAACAGCCTGTTCTTTTTCTTCTCTCTCTCTCTTTCTCTCTCTCTCTCTCTCTCACACACACACACCCCATTCTTTATTTACCTCTGTTGTGGTCTCCCAAAAGTAATTTCTTAACTAAAAATCTTAAACTTTCCATGTAAAGTAGATAGAACAATTTCCTGGTTGTTTTAGATTGCTGCTTTTTGCATTTTTATCAGTCATAGCTTTTTTAAAAAATATTTTTTTTAAAAAAAAATCGGTTTTGAGAGAAAATAAAATCATGTATATAAAATTTTTCCTTCTAGCTCTATCTAGTGACCATCCCACTAGAAATAATTCTAGTGATTTTTTTCCTATTGGTTAATTGGTTGAAGAAAAACTTTTTTCCTTTTAAAGTTCTGAAACAACAGTTCCAACTTCCCTTTATTTTGCGTTTGCCACGATACAAGAACTCAGAACTCGTTGAATAAAAGCTCCATTTGCCTCTCTGGTGTATTTATATAAAGGCAGCATAGAGGGAAGGAGATTGGTTGCTCCGGCTTGCTTTCTGACCTTGGGGGTTACCAAGTCTGACATTCCTGTGAGATCACATGGCAAGGATTGGCAGGCACAGCTGTCCCCAATGAAAGGGAAGGGGCCTGGGAGGGGCCATTCCGATTGAATTTCATTCCAGCCACTTAGGCTCTTTCCTGCTTTCCTTGCTGTGCTTTTCTTGCCTTCCACTTTCTTTGTGGGCTGGGTTTTAGAAAGCTCTGATAGGATAGCAGCACCGAGGATGCTGTTCTAGAAGATCAGGGTGGCTGCTTTAACATTTAGGTCTCTGGTTGACATTCCTCCAGGCTGAGCCATCCGAGGCTCCGGTGGGCCCTGAGCTTTGGCACTATGAAGTCCATCCTCCTGCTTTAGCACCAACTTCATTGTAATTGTTTCTTTTAGCCCATCTAAACAGCCACTCCGACAGGTCTGTTCTTCCAACAAGTTGGTATATGCGTCTCCGGAGATGGGACAGGACCAGACGAAGCAGCAGATAGAAAAAGGACTCCAATTGTATCAGTCCAGTCAGACAGAAAAGGCCCTTCAAGTCTGGTTGCGGGTTTTGGAAAAGAGCACAGATGCAGCTGGCAGGTTTCGAGTTCTGGGATGCCTCATCACTGCTCACTCGGAGATGGGCAGGTACAAAGATATGTTAAAGGTAAAGCATTCTGATTGGCTGCATGTCTTTTGGTATGTTATGGAGAGGGTGGTGGGTAGAAAAGCCGAGCTCTATATTAACAGTGCAGCCACAATCAAACAGCCAAATGTAGCACTGGTTGGGATTCTTTCAAAATTGCAGATACTGAAGCCCTGCCAAATTTTTACCCTTGAAAATTGCCATTCTCCATTTCCACTTGCAGTCCTAGACCTATTGAGCAATTTAAAGGTTTCTTTCCTGCAGAATTAAGTATGTTGGTTGTTACAGCATCAGCCATTTGCATGTATACCTGGGGATTGTGTGGTTTTACAAACTTGGGACAGGGTATCCTGTGCCTCTCCTTTATTTTGTAGAGTTGTCAGTTGTATAAAATAACTGTAGATTAAACAGTATGTGAGTGTGCAGGTCTGTTTGTAAACAAACACACAGAGTTTATACTGTGATGTTAGTGAAGGTAGCTTCCAAATGGTACATCATTAAGTTATTCAGCATTAATTATTTGAATGGAACATTCTTTTTTTTTCTACTTTCAAAATGTGATGGTTGCCATAGAAGCCACCCAGATCGCTTTTCAACATGAGATGGGTAACATAAATCTAACAAATAAATAGATTCACTGCATTGTTGTTTTCTATTAAATGTTGCTTTGGAAAATCTTAAAATCAAGATCTTAATTGGGGGTAAATGAAGTCTTTCATCATTTTCAATAAACATTGCCTTGAATCCAAAAGTCTTCTTTTTAATAATTATTTCTGTTTGAGGGTTGAAGAAGAGTTTCCAGAGATCCAGTGTTGAGATGAGATGTGATTTGCGATTTTCCTATTCTTGATTCATTATCTTGTGGATGCAACTTTAGATCTTCTGGAAAGTAGGAAAGAGAAATGAAAATCTATTGTAGTATTGACTTAGAACCCTGAACCCCCAACACCACTGGTGTTGTACAGTGTACAGACTTACAACAGTTCATTTAGTGAATGTTTGAACTTACAATGGTACCGACAAATGACCGTTTTTCACATGACCCTTGCAGCATCCCCATGTGGTTGCAGTGTACTAGGGTCATATGATCACCTTTTGTGTCCTTCTGACAAACAAAATAAATGGGAAAGCCAGATTCACTTAATGGCCGTATTACTAGCTTAAGAACTGTAGCAAGCAAGGTCATAATATGAAGCAAAATTCACTTAACAAATGTCTCAGTTAGCAACTGAAATTTTGGGCTCAGTTGTGGTCGTAAATCAAGGACTATCTGTATTTGTAGTTTAGAAACATACCATTTCTGGTTAACTATTATGTAGACTGCTATATTTGTATTGTACAATTTGGGTTGTAAATTGTTTTAAGAAGTTTATTAATTAATCGAGTCTGATAGGCCTGTGGGCTTCCAGTTAAGGTATATTTGTGTTAATGGGCCCTTTGATTAAAATCTTTAGGAACAATATTTCTTGCAGATGTAATAGCAACTTGGTTTTAGAGCAGGGTTTAGTATTTAAATCTACATCCAAACAGGATCTATAAACATTACACAAAAGAAGAGGTTCAGTTACTTTTGGATGGACTTATTATAGATTTCTAATATTAATTCTTCAGTTTATGAGAAGATTTTTTAAACTAACCATGACAGATCATGCACAGAACAAAAAAAATAGTGTTGTTTGAACAGCGGATACCAGATGCTGAAAGGATGATAGGAAAAAACACATTATTTTGAGGAGCATTCTAAATTGCAAATTTGTATTATCAAGCTAACTTTCAGGCCAGTGTTTAAAATCCTTCACTCTCTTTGTTAATAAGATATTACAGAAAGCAGGTTTGGGAGAGGAATAAAGAAACTTAATGTTGAAGTCAGTAAATCTGCATGTTCATAAAATGTAATGTAAGTTCCATAAATTCACAGTAGTTTGAACCTGATGTATTGATCTGACTCCTCTCTAGACTGTTAGGATAAAGCCCATGGATGGTGTTTTTGAAAACACAATATGCAAGTAGATATTCTTTCAGATGCATTGAAGGGAACTATATTCTGAGTATCTATACAGTTTTTATAAGATTTAAATTGGTAACATATTATTTTTGTTAAAATGGTAGGAATCAAAGGGAAAAAATCAATTGGGTCTAAAAGGAATTTTCCAAGTATTATAATTTATTTTTATCCTGATTTCCTCCAAAGTGCTCAAATGAAATTTGTTCTGTGAACTCCATTGCCAATTGAGTATTTCAGTCCATAGCTCCACAGTTCTGGTTATAACTGTACTTTCTGTGCTGAATTAGCTCTTAGTCTATTCTGGCAGAAATCATTACAGACAATTTGCTTAATAGTGCTATGCAAAGCATTTGAAAGAGGTCCTTTGCAAAGCACATCCCAAAGAATATGACTCATTTAACACTTTATACACAGCTACAAGGCGATCTGCCAACCTAGCAGTTCAAAAGCATGTAAAAATGCAAGTAGAAAAGTGGGGACCACCTTTAGTGGGAACGTAACAGCATTCTATGCACCTTTGGTGTATAGTCATGTCGGCCACATGACCATGGAGACGTCTTCGGACAGCGCTGGCTCTTTGGCTTTGAAATCGAGATGACCACCCCCTAGAGTTGGAAACTGACTAGCACGTAGAGGAGATCAACCCTGACTGCTCTTTAGAAGGCCAGATCCTGAAGATGAAACTCAAATACTTTGGCCATCTCATGAGAAGGAAGGACTCCCTGGAGAAGAGCCTGATGCTGGGAAAGATTGGGGGCAAAAGAAGAAGAAGGGGACGGCAGAGAAGGAGGTGACTGGATGGAGTCCCTGAAGCAATCGGTGCGAGCTAAAATGGACTCCAGGGGATGGCAGAGGACAGGAAGGCCTGGAGGAATCTTGTCCATGGGGTCACGATGGGTCGGACATGACTTCACATGAACAACAACAACAACAACAACAACAACAACAACAACATAGCCATTGATTTCGGCCTATCAGAATATCGTTGCAACACTTTCTATTTCCCATGAGCTAGTCAGTCCATTAATATTATATATTAGGGTAATATACAAGTTTCTCTATCCAGGATATGACAATCAACTAAAAAACAACAAAACAGATCAATACACTGAAATGTAAGAAATGCAGAACCCTTTTGAAGGAAATGGCCTTATAGCAGAATTACAGCCTGGGAATGCCAAGGGAGCGCTTCTTAGAAAGACATTTGAGATAACTTTTATTTTGCATGAACAAAGGAGTGGTGGACACGGACTGAGTTAACACTGCAGGAAAAGGGGCAGTCAAATTAAAGTGGGAAGGGGTATCTCCCCTCTTCAATATTTCCATTCATAAAACCGGACATAACCAAACTCAATGTCCCATATGTCGTGACTTGTTCACCCATTCAAACTAGTGGCAAAATCACAACAGGGTACACGTGCAGAAAAGGTCTTGTTTACATACTTTCATTGCCCTGAATATTCCATGCATTGGGTTGTATCTAGAAGAAATTGGGGGTACTAACCCTAGTCAGTGTGCATACCTTGTTAGCCTTCCGCACAGCTGTGAAGACCTGGCTTTGGCAGAGGGCCTGGAACTAACATGTCCCTCCCCTTGGATGATTGTTGCGAGAGACTGTATTTAGAAATGTTTTCATGATTATATGTTGTATTATATTGAATTTTTTTACTGTAAGCCGCCTAGAGTTCCCCTTGATTGGGGAAATGAGGCGGAGTATAAATAGATAGATAGCTAGATAGCTAGCTAGATAGATAGATAGATAGATAGATAGATAGATAGATAGATAGATAGATAGATAGATAGATAGATAGAT
>JANHGC010001910.1:171573-185340 GCA_027560395.1 Boaedon fuliginosus
TTGTGTCTTGTTCCTGTTTCATTACCATGAAATAAAGAGAGCTGAAACTCACTCTGGAGCCACATGGTTCTGCTGAAGTCACTATATAATACAATCATATCCATTTTCATTGGTTATTATCAAGCCACAATGGTTCAGAAGTATGCAATACTATACAGAACAGACAAACTCCATTATTTTTACATTACTTGAACCCAGTAAGTATTTCTATATACTGTACAGATATAGATTTATGACCACAATTGGGACTGGAATTTCTGTTACATACTAAGGCAGTTGTTAAGTGAATCATGACCTTTTCGCCCTGGTTATTAAATGAAACACTGCAGTTGTTAAGTGAAGCATGCTAATGTTAAGTGAATCTGGCTTCGCCCATTGAATTTGCTTGTAGGAAGTTGGCTGGGAAGGTCACAAATGGCAATCATAAGATCCCAGGATGCTGCTGCAACCATTGTAAATATATACTGTAAATATATACTACAGATACTGTAAATTGTAAATATATGCCAGTTGCCAAGTGCCTAAATTTTGATCAATTGATCATGGGGATGCTACAACCAATCGTAAGTGCAAATGTAAGGATGAGTTTTAAGTCACTTTTTTTCAATGCTGTTGTAACTTGGAACAGTCCCTAAACAAAAGGTTGTAAGTTGAGAACTACCTGTATATTACCTGTATACTAAGTTGATGTTGCTATTATGCTACTATATCTGCCTAAAGAGGAACTATTGATATGCAATGGTTTAAGTTGTCAGTTGTGAATACACTGAGAGCAGAAAAGGAGGTCTGCTACGGAAGGAAAGAGCAACATTCAAGAAGCTTTTGAATTAATATTGTGATTTCACTCTTGGGCATTTTTGAATGGAACTGAATTGTATACTATGTGACTTACAAAGGTCTTCTATTAAACCTGCCCACAAATGGCCTTTTATAAGTTGTTTTGCACTACATAATCATTAGGAAGCCAAACCACAGAATTGGCAATGCATGACTCTATTGTTAATCATGTAATTTTAGTACATTACACAATCCAGCTTTTTTCTTAGCACAATCTTTACTGGCTTTGGTAAGTCAAAGAGGATTCAGGCATTTAAAATTCTGGCATGAATTAATTCCTTATATTTGTTTTCCCAGCATTGTTTCTGATTGATTTGTCATCACTTGTTTCAGTTATAAAACCAGAGAAGATAATATTTACTGGTCTGCCATTAGGGCTGTGCAAATACGTTTGGCCTGCTTCAGAACTCAGAACCAGAAACACACAGAACCAGTAGTAAAATCCCATCACTGATGCCCTTCCTTTACCGCCTTCATCCCACTATTTAACTAATGTCTATAATCTCTTTGTTTTAGTTATCTCTCTGAAACTTCTTTGCAGTTCTCCTAGTCTGAATTTGGCGGTTCCTCGGAGGAGGGCTTTCTCTGTGGGTGCCCCAGCCCTCTGGAATAGGCTCCCGCCGGGAAGCCAGATTATCCCTGACCTATTAACCTTCCGCCGACCCCTTAAAACATGACTCTTTCAGCGGGCTGAGTTGGATTACATCTGAAGAATGTTATAATTAATCATTTTTTAATAATTTTTTAATATTTTTATTAATTTAATGAATTTTAACACATAATGAATTGTTTTATCTCGTTGTGAGCCATCTGAAGTCCCTTAGGAATCGGGTGGTCAATAAATTGCAATAAAATAAATTGCAATAAAATAAATAAATTGCAATAAAATAAATAAATAAATAAATAAATAAATAAATAAATAAATAAATAAATAAATTCAACCTAAACATGACATGGTGTTTGCGTACTATAGAGAGATTAGCCTGGTTTCTGCAGTTGTTAGATACAATGTTATAATTTGTTCCTTCCCCATCTGTGCAGAAAGAAATAATAATTCTTGTGACAGTCTGTCTCTCTATCTTTCAAATTACAAGTTCTGGATAAAAGCAGAAGCACATTCTGTGTTTTAAAGGAAAACAATTCCCTGCTCTGGTGCTCTTTTTTGATTGACTTCAGTAAAATCAGAGGATCCAGGACCTCAAAAGATAAATATAACTGTATAACTTTTCTTCTCTGCATATTTGGTCCTGAATTGCAGTCATTCTCTGTTGAGTTTTTCAAGTGTCTTCCATGCTTCTGGTACAGAGATGTAATGGAGTAATTTGCCCTCAAATCTGTGTGTCATCATCTTATCTGAGGACCATTTTTCCCTTAAAGTCACAATTTCCTATTTCTGATCCAAGGACCACTGGATCAGGGGTTTGGTGGTCCTTACTGCAAATGTCAAAATAAAAATAAGTATCAAAAATTATCAATAACTTGGGAGTTTCTTATTCAAAAGTCTGAGGGATTTTAGGTGGATCCACCAACCGATATATATATATATAACAGAGGCTGTGGGTTTGTATATGCTCTATACCAACCCACACCCCTGCACCAATCTCCCGCAAATTTGCCACATACCTACCTTAGGGTGGCAAAATCAGCACTGTCAGGTTCACCAAGGACTTTGGCTCATCTTTGCCCTTAAAAAGCATGGCAAAGGGGACCCCCGCCCAAACATCAGCACAAAAAATTATAATGCACATGCGCAAACCATCTCTACTGTGCATATGCTGCAAGAAGCAACGCTGACCTCCAGCGTGGGACAACAGCGTTGGCAGTGGGTTGGCAGCAGAGGAGCCCCGCATTTGCCAGGCTGCCGCCAATATTTCCTGAACCACTTGCCCTGCAAGGCCTGCCTACCTGCCTGCCTTTGGCAATGATCTGCCTGTGATTCTCCGGCCTGAATGGCCTCATGTCCCCAGGTGTCCCGGAGAGGCAGCTGCCACAGCCACAGCTTTGGGCAGGCCGCCAGGCCGCCCTTTTGCCGCCCTTCAGGCTCGGTTCGGGGGCAGAAGCAGTGCCCTGGAAAACGAGGTGGAACGGCCACTGCCCCTTTGCCTGTAGGCTGCTTCGGCCCCCACGGTGGGCAATGAACCCAGCCTGCAGGGTGGCAAAAACCCACCTGGCCTGGTGTGGCTGGGGCCGCTGCCACTCTGGAAGACCGGCAGGGGACATGAGACCATTTAGCTCAGAGGAGCCGGCTCACTGCTGTCACAGCTGGGCCGCCACACCTGCCAAGGTAACTGGCAGCAGGAAGGGGGCAGCAGGAGCCCCGCGCCCATCCGAGCCCAGCGCCGCCAATCTCCCTCTGCTTCTCTGGGCTGATCAGCGTCAGGTCCCCTTTCAGATCTCCTGGAGTGGCAGCAGCCCCAGCCACACCTTCGGCCAGGCCCCCTGGCCTTTTGCCGCCCTCCAGCCTGGATTCGGGGGCAGAAGTGGTGCACAGGAAAATGGGGTGGAACGCCCACTGTCCTTTTGCCTGCAGGCTGAGGAAGAGGAGGGAGGTAGAGGAGGATGAAGAGGAGGGAGATGAGGGGAAGAACATGAGGAAGACGAGGAGGGGAGAAAAAAGGAGGACTGGAGGAGGAGCAGAAAGATGATGGACAGGACAAGAAGGGAAGAAGATGAAGATGAGAAAGGAGGAGGAGGAAGAAGAGTAGGGGGAACAACACAAGGAGGAACATGACAAATAGGAAGAAGATGAAGAGGAGGGGAAAGAAGATGACCACTCACACATACATAAATACCCAGGCAAAGCCGGGTAATAGCTACTATTTAGCAATTTGCCATTGTTTCTGCTATTTTATTTTTTTAAAAAAAATAAGTATCTCTTTTACTGCTTAACTGGGAATAATCTGTGGATGCTATTGAGGATATTGGGGAAAACATAGGCATTAACTGCAATATTAACTCTTGATATAATATATATTTATATATATTTATTATTATATATTATATTTATTATTTGTCATGTATCAAATTTATATGATAATATATTTATTATTTATCATGTATCAAATTTATATGATAAGTCTTAAACCTTACGGTGCAGGCGGGGGGGAGTGGTTCAGTGGTTAAAAACACTGAGCTTGTCAGCTGGAAAGCTGACAGCTCGGGTTTAAGACCCGAGTGCTATAAGCCCTGGTACTTGCCTCAGCTTCTGCCCACCCAGCAGTTCTAAATCATGCAAATGCAAGGAGATAAATAGGTACCACTTTGGTGGGAAGGTAATATGTTCTGTATGCCTCGGCATGTAGTCATGCCTGCCATATAACCAAGGTAGGGTGTTCGGACAATGCTGGCTCCCTCAGAAACAGAGATGAACACTGCCCCAAAATGATTGGAGAGGGGAAACCTTTACCTTTGTCATTATAAACCTTCCAGTGATGACCCTGTGATATGTGTAAAATAAAAGTTGGGGATCAGTGCCTTATGAATTCAATTCTAGATCTATAACTATAGCAGAAATGCTGATACTAAAATGACAGTAGCACATATGAGATGCTCTGCCTGTGGTTTTTCAATGCTCAGAAAAATCATTACCCGTAGGAACCTGGAGCTAAAAATAAATATAATATTCCCAGAACAGTGAGAGGATACTTCACAACTGTATTATCTTATCACAGCAAGACATGGATTAATCAATGCTCCTTCAACAAACGTATCATTTTGCAATATCAGGAAAGCAAACCCTGTCCACTCAACTTCAATTGTTAAGCAAATCATATTAAGTTAATTAAGGCAAATAGGACTCTCTATATCGGGGTTTCCAACCTTGGCAACTTTAAGTTGAAGTTGTGGACTTCAACTCCCAGAATTCCTCAGCCAGTTGAAGTTTGAAGTCCATAAGTCTTAAAGTTGCCAACGCTGGAGACCCCTGCTCTATATAGCAAGGATGTATATTGAGTGAATCTGGCTTCCCTTACTGAGACTGCCTGTTGGAAGTCTCTTGGAAAGGTTACAACTGGTGATCACATGACCCGCTGAGACAGTGCAACGGTCATAAAAACATGCCAATTGCCAAGTATCTGAATTTTAATTATGTGACTATGGAGATGCAAAATGGTCACAAGTGTGAAAAATGGTCACAAGTCCATTTTTCAATGCTGTTGTAACTTTGAACAGTCATCAAATGAATGGTTGTAAGTCGAGAATACTACCTATAATCTTCCCATACATTTAATGTTTTCCCCTCCTGTCCTGTTTTAATCCATTCATTCTTTTATTGGGATCACTATGCTATTCCTATCCAACAGGATTCTGTGAAGAAGTACAATGTGGTACTAACTACCAGAGGGTGCTAGGAGCTGCATCTAAGGAACAATCTTCAGTTCTGGGGCTTCCTTGCTGGCAACTAAAATTCAAAAACACTCATTTTTAATTTGAAAATTAACTCTTTTGAGTTGTAACCTAAAAGTGAAGTGTACTACCCAGAGGTGGTATTCAGCCAGTTCTGACAGGTTCAGGAGAACCAGTAGTGATAATTTTGATATATCAAATACCACCGCTGATTGGGCCCTCCCCTCCTGCTCCTTATTTGGCTGCTAGGAGGCTTCAGGGTGGCTTTCTAGGCAAAAAATCGGGCATGGGGGGTGTGGTGGCCCACCCAGTCACATGGCTGCATAGCCACCCCTATCAAGCCATGCCCCCCAGCCACACCTACAGAACTGGTAGTAAAAAAAATTGAATCCCACCAGTGGTACTACCATATTTTAAAAACGCACCTTTAGCCAGCAGAAGTTGGTTTATTTCATGTCACTCAGGAAACTCCCTGTATGCCTGCTGTGAGTGATATATTGTGGTCAGGGAGCCGCTTCTTAAATGATTAAGCAGGGAAAGTACAAAGGAGAAAAAGCTGTAGCCAAGAGACCAGATACAAATTGTGAGATTAGGACTCTACTGTACTTGCTGTGGACACAGATCCATACATTCTCCTCCTGCCCAAAAGCCTCAATGGCTAAAGTGGTGTGACATTGTATTGGGAGGAGAGAATCTGAAGGCATGCTAGCCTCATAGGCCGGCAGTCTCCAAAATCTATTACACAAAATGGAAGTCACAATCCAAAACAGAGTTAAGCTTAAGATTCTGGATTTAATGGGTTTAGAAAGCTTTTAGCTAGAAGGGAGAAGGGCCTATCAGTGAAAAGAAAATATTATGCAGGAGAAATTCAATTAGTAAAATAAAATAAATGAATTGCCTTTCAGTGGATAAAATCATCATGGAAACTTAACAAAGGCAGAAGATACATACTGTATGGGCGAGAATTAAATGCAGGAGAGCAACCAATGGTTTTATAATAGATTCTGGAAAGAGAATACTGCAGCTTTACTTTTGCTACAAAGGTAGGAACAGGAAAATCTCGACATTATTTAGTGCCACAGGGCTTAACAAAGGCAGTGTTTAACAAATCCCTTTCCCAAAGCACAAACAATCAAAAAAAACAAGCAGACGGGAATAGGAAAGGGAAAATGGAGGTAGGAATAACTTACGGAATACAGCATATTCTATCAAATACTGACGTCCTGTACGTATTTGTTTCCAGACGAAAAGATCTAAAGGGATGAATTTTGAGAAGGATTTCTAGAGATGCATTTGGGAGTGGGGGGAGGTGCCAATTCCAAATTTAAGGGAAAGCAAAGTAGAAGCCAGGCATTCTAGTCCCACCTTAGGCCCAAAGCCTAAGGTTGGTTCCTGGACCAGCCTCTCTCTCTTTCTCTCTCAATCCTAGCAAGAATGAAGCAAGGGCAAACCATTTCTGAAACTGTACCAAGAAATCTGCAAGGATTTGTACAGGCAGGTGCCAGGAGACAAAAATGGACCTGAAGGCACATACCTCACAAAAGGAGAATAATATATGGCAAATATAATTGATGTTTACTGGAACTGGAATTCTTTTCAAACAATCATCTGTGCTGGCACAGTGGTTAGAATGCAGTATTGAAGGCTAATTCAGCTCACTGCCAGGAGTTCGATCTTGACTGGCTCTAGGTTGACTCAGCCTTCCATCCTTGCGAGGTCAGTAAAATGAGGACCCAGATTCTTGAGGGCAATATGCTGATTCTATAAACTGCTTAGAGAGCACTGTAAAGCACTGTGAAGCAGTATGTAAGTCTAAGTGCTATTGCTCTGTTTGGAGAAGCTTTCCAAACTAGAGCCCGCAAGAGATTCTGTGGTAGAACGTAATCATACTTAGTTTTGCTCCTTTGTTGGTGCCATATTAGAAGCACTTTGCCCTCCACCTTCTTTAATGAAATAGGAGAGAGTGTTCTACACCAATCTCAGAGAGAATGACACCCTTTCCAACAATGATGCCCAGCGTACCTCAATTTCCTCTTCCACTCCTGTGGAATGGCACTAGTGGCTGAGTGTTCTCCAGGCAGCCCAATGGCATGAATTATTCTGCCAGTGAAGCAATAGGCAAGCTGAATCAGAGACCTTTTCAACTGGTTTCAACCAGCAATACTTTGCCACTTTAATCTGTTGTGAATTATTCCCAAAGCACCTCAGTCTTCTTCCATTTTTCTTCAGATTTAATGTGTGCCACATAGTTTATTGTTCAAGAGCAATTTTTATGGGGGGGAAAGTTTTGGAAGTGGATGAAAAAGACTAAAGAAAGTGTTGCCATCAAAATGAATGATTTAAGAAAACTGATGTGGAATAAAGCTGAAGGGAAGAGATGCTAGAGGAAGTACCATATTTTTCGCTCCATAAGATGCACTCTCTCCCCCCAAAAAAGTGGGTGGAAATGTCTGCATCTTATGGAGCAAAAAAATATAGGCCGTGGTGGTGGGGCCCTTTTACAGTGCTGAACCCCGCCTCTTTTGTCTTTGTCGTTGCCCATCTCTTCTGTCTCTTTTCCACAGTGCAGGAGTCGATAGGCAGAGCTGGCACATGAGAGGACACTATTTGTGTTCCTCTCAGACTGCACCTGCTTTTTTTTCTTGTTTTCCTCCTCTAAACCTAGGTGCATCTCATGGTCAGGTGCATCTTATGGAGTGAAAAATACAGTATTTTAGAGATCTGAATGTGAATTCCAAACAATTGAAACAAATATTATCAATGTTAGAATACAAGAGAAAAATTGAGTAAAGTCAAGTCCTAAATGCTGGTAGAAGGTTGAAAATAGGAGCAGAAAGTATAACAGGAGAACTGTTCAAATGCAGAAGTAAAAGAATAACAAAATAATAAAGTTGGAAGCGTCCTTGGAGCTCTTTAATTTAGTCAATCCCCCTGGTCAAGCAGTAAACCCTATACCAGTGGTGTCAAACATTGAGGGGCGCATGAGGGTTGTGTTTGACTTTGGGGGGCCAGGGTGGATGTGGCATCAACATTACTCGTGTCAGGGGTGCCTGAGCGCTCTGCCAGTGAAAATGGGCTCCCAAGCTCTGTTTTCATCTGTGATGACTTCTTGCAACCCTCTACCAGTGAAAACAGAGCTCCTGAAACCCTCTGCCAGTGAAAACGGAGCCTTCCCAAGCTCCATTTTCACTGGCAGAGGCACCAAAGGCCAGTCCTTTGCTGTTTCCAGGGTGGCCTTGCAGACCAGATTTAAGCACCCACAGGCCGGGTACAACCCCCGGCCCTTGAGTTTGACACCCATGCCCTATACCATTTCAGACAAATGGTTGTCCAATGTCTTCTTAAAAACCTCCAGTGTTGGAGCACTCACAACTTCTTGAGATAAGTCATTCCACTGATTAATTGTTCTAATTGTCAGGAAATTTCTCCTTAGATCCAGATTGGTTCTCTTCTTAATTAGTTTCCACCCATTGCTTCTTGTCCTTCCTTCAGGTGCTTTGGAGGATAGGTTGACCAGCCCCCCTCTTTTTTGTAGCGGCCGCTTAGCTATTGGAAAACTGCTGTCATCAACCCTAGTCCTTCTTTTCACTAGACTAGACATACCCTACAACTGTGGTATGGTAGGCTTATGGAATTTAGCTTCTTTAATGTCTCTGCATGAGGGTTACATGGGTGCCTGACAATGCATCAGTTGATCCACAAAGAAGCAAAGCAAAAAGTAGCAAAAGCTATACCTGAATCAATTTGTTAAATGTGCCTTAGAAAGGTTTTGGTAGAATTCTAATCAATGGACTATGAAATGTAATAACAAGGGAAATTTGGGAAATGCAGTATGGCTTTATGCAAGACTTTATGGCTTTAGGCAGTTCCATGTTCTGCTCCTCAGAAGTTCATTAAGATGGTAGTATATGACTGTTGATTTAGATAAAACTTTTTTTTCATTGGCAGGGAATGGAACGGTGGTTTCTGAAGATGAGAAGAATCATATAATCATATATGAAGTAATGCATAAATGGGAATAAATGGAATGCTTAGCAAATTATTGAAGTAGTTGTGTTTCACAGAAAAAATGGAGGGAACAATGGTGAGTTTATTTATTTATTTATTTATTTATTTATTTATTTATTTATTTATTTATTTATTTATTTATTAAATGTATACCCCGCCTCTCTTCCCCAATCAAGGGGAATGCGAGGTGACTAACAACATGTTAAAAAATACAAAAAAATAATAATACAAAACATCACATAAGAACAGTAAAAAAAATATTCATACAGCTAAAAAACTATTAAAAAACACAGCCATACAAGCAAACATACAACCATTCATATGAGGGAATCATCAATTCCAAGCCAGCCGGCAGAGCCAGGTCTTCACAGCCCGGCGGAAGGCCAACAGGTTAGGGATGGTCAGGATCTCCACAGGGAGCTGATTCCAGAGAGGTGGTGCTGCCACAGAAAAGGCCTTCATTCCCGGGCCCGCCAGCTAACATTGTTTAGCTGATGGGACCCTTAGGAGGCTGACTTTGTGAGAACTAACAGGGCACTGGGAGGCATGTGTTGGAAGAACTAATCAACCATACTAATCAGCCTTTATCAGTTCAGAGAACTTTGCTGAAACAACAGTTTGCCAACTGCAACCAAGACATCAGCCGGTGCTCTGTCCAAGGTCCTGAATAGTTCTGTAATTCCAGGTTGAGTGCAAATTAATTCCACCTTTGCTAATATTTTCCCCAATCTAAGTTCACCGTTTTCTTCCCACTTTTTTCTCTCTTCCAAGCAAGCAGGCAAAGAATTGGTTTGGAGCGACAAAAATAAATAGGTTCTGGAACAGAAAGCTTAAGGCTAAAGCTTAAACAGATATATAATGTAATTGGACAGTTGGTTCTGAATACAATGAATCAAATAATGCAATTGCAGAATCTTACATTCTGTCCTTGGCTCTATAGTAGGCATTTTTATCTGTAATAGCCAAGTCTATCCAAGAGCTAATTAAAAATTAAATTTTTGGAGTCCTGCTGAGATCCAAGTTTAACAACTAAAGAGAATATCACAATTTATCAACTTACATGTAGATAAACATTCAGATTTGTGCTTATGTAAGTTTGCAAGTATGTAAATGCAACTATGAAGGAGAGTACATTTTAAAAAGTATGTTTTTATATTCTTTGATGAGAGCCCAGGATCCCCTATGTCAGTATCTTAATTTTTATAGAAAAATATGGTAAATATAATTTTATCAGCATCTTAGCAAATTAACACATTCAGAATAAAATTGTGCAGAGATCCAAAGAAAAGCTGATTTTCATTGCATGAAGGCACTCATTCAGCACCTGTCAGTAACTCCTTAAAGCAGCTGCATTTATGCACTTAAGGAGATGCCAGCAGGTGCTACATGCATCCTCAGGCACGTTTCAAAATCACCTTTCTCCTTGGAAGCTGGATCACTACGTAGCTCTACACAGTTCACTAAGTATATGTGACTGTTCCAACCATAGCAAATTGATCTACCTGCCTGCACGATGCTCTCTGTTAAAAAAAAGTTTAAGGGAAACACAATAGTTTAAATAGTAATAATATAAAATAAATAATAAAAATTATGCTTAGATACCAATTGGACTCTCTAATTGTGAAAAGAAAAAAATATATAATAGAAATACAGAAAGAGCATAAAAATGCAAGGGAAAAATCAGTTACAAACTGGCAGTAGAACATTCAAGCCCTCTAGGCTTTCTTTTCATTGTTTAATCTTATTTTGATAGCATGAGCTCTGTGACTTTACTAATTGCCCTTTGTTCTTTAGGAAAATCTTGTTATTTCTCATAAAGTGACCTTTCTCTCAAGATAAGAAAAGATGGGATGGACCAAAAAGGTGGAAATATCTAGCTGACCTTCCCTTATCTAAAAAAAAAAAACACCCCACAGCAGGTTGGTGCTTGGATAGGAGACCACCAGAAGATCTCAGCTATTGACTAAACAGAGCTATTGAAAAAATCATGCTAAAAGGAGGCAGTGACAAACATGTGATTGCCAGGACCTGAATGTGACTTTATCTTCATCAGATACTAGCACTGATGATGTTACCTAGTCTAGGTAATGAAATGTCTGCAAGAAAATAGCCAACCTCAGAGAGCACCAAGGACCCTTCAATCTGGGTTTAACTGAACATGTGAGCCATACTTACATGTAGTTTTTCTTCAGGATTTTATTAGTGTTATAAGAAGAAGCTGCAAAGACACCAAACTTTTAAAAGGGTCACTGAGGCTTCTTTTCCCCTTTAACATCAAATTCTTCTCATTCCCCTCCCTTAGTCTACCTGCCTTCAGTTGTCTAGGGTTCCCTGATTGGCAGAGGCTGTAAGGTTCTTTCTATCTTTGTCTTAATGTCTTATTCTTGAATATTTGAATTACTTTTCTTGGGTTAATATTCTTCAGTATTCCTAAATGCTTTTTGATTACTATTTTATGTTATGCTATTATGTTATTTTCTTATATTACCTTGGAATAAAGAACTCCTCTTGGTGTAGTACTTGCTAGTGATCCCAAAAGTACCTGCAGAATCTGGGACCCAGCTCTCTTCAGCTGGGAAGGCAGTGATATAGTAATGAGCTATGCAGATTTTGGAAGATAATATCTGGATTTTTTTTACCTCTCGATACATGCATTTTTCATTTTATGACTGTACTCCCATAGAGTACAAAATAGAATTTGAAATTGAGCTGGGATATTTTCCCAACATTCTTACATTCTTCCTTTTTTAATTCAATTCTCATTAATATGATTCTTATTATCAGAACCATTTTAAATAGAATTGTCTCTCCATGATATTTTTGTTTATTATATTTCTTTATATTATACTGCTGGTATAAATCAAATGCAGAGTAATATTGCAGACTTAAAACTCTTGCCATATCTCTATGAAGGGCATTATCATTTTGGCTTGCTTTAAGACAAAAACTGGCTAGAAACCTTCACAAAGAGTACTAACAGCTCATGTTTTTCAGGTGAATGATTTCTTGGGAATTAACTGTTACAAGATTGCTTCATGATACAAGAGTACTTAAAATAACAAGAAGAGGAAAATGTATCACAAAATGCGATAGGCATCTCAGTATAATTTAGATCAGTGTTTCTCAAACTTTGTTGGTTCACCGCCCCCTTTTAGAAAAAATTGAATGCTTAATGCCCCCCCTGCTAAGCCCCACCCCCAGGGTGGGGGGTCAGCTGCCCAAGTCCCGCCCCCAGGGCAGGGGGGGTGAGCTACCCAAGCACTGCCCCTGGAATGTCCCGCCCCTTGCCTAGGGCACTGCTGGTTGGGCCAGCCCTGAGTAATGGTGAGGACAAAGAGGACAGGCATATATGCCGTGCCAGCACTGCTCTGACCCACAAATCGCTAACAACTGTGCTGGAAGCTCTCAGTGAGAAGCCCCTCCTCTCCCTTGGCTCATTGCGCAGGCACAGCATGGGAGCTGGCTGAATCCTCTGCTGCCCACCGATTGGTTCCTGGCGCCCCCTAATTCCACATGGAGCTTCCAATGCCCCCTTAGACTGCTCCAACGCCCACTAGGGGTGGTACCGCCCACTTTGAGAACCACTGGTGTAGACTCTCCTCCTCAAGGAGGAGGTTGGACTAGATGAACGCCAAGGTCCCTTCCAGGATTATTGTTTGATGTTCCATGTTCTGGGCTCAATACTGTCTGTATATGCAACCAAGATATCGCACTGGAGTTTGGACTGGATAAATGTGCTACCCCCACCATCAAATCCATCGTTAGTTTTAATGATTTGTCTAATTTGATCCCAATTTTAAATTTGTTCTCCCACTTTTAAATTATTTATTGAAATTTATGAAATTTAATAACGGTTTTAAAATTTTGTATTGTATTGTGGGTTTTATTGCTTGTGAGCCTCCCCGAGTCCTCAGGGAGAAGGGCGGCATATAAATCCAATAAAATAAAATAAATAAACAGAGGAAAGAGAGAGAAAACTGAAGGATCAAGACTGTCCTATGGAAGTAACATCAAGAGTATGGATGAAGACAATGCCTATAAATACATGGGCATCCTTCAAGCTGACAATGTCAAGCGCACGCCAAAGTCAAGAGGATGGTGTGAAGTGAATATTTCCTGAACAAGCAAGATCTTAAAGTCCAAACTCAGTGGAAGAAATACCATCAAGGCAATTAACACCTAAGCAGTTTCAGTCATTAGACAGACAGCTGTAATAGTGAACTAGACTCAAGCAGAACTAAAAGCCCTAGATAAGAAGACCAGAAAAATAATGACAATGAATCATGCCCTTCATCCACACAGCAATGTTGAAAGACTGCTTATCAAGAGAAAAATAAGTGGTCATGGAATGTTGCTAGTACATCAGATGGTTAAAGAAGAAAAAAGGGGCCTTGGAAGAATATCTGAAGGACAGTGAAGAAGATGTAGTGGAGCTAGTATAGACGATCAAGGCTTATTGAGTACTGGGGAGATCGCACTGGCTGTTGTGACTCGCCAGCATTCAGCAGAGCTGGCAATTGATTCTGACTCTGAGGAAGAGCTTGGGCCGGGCTTGGACGCGAGGGAAGGATCAGAGGA
>JANHGC010001912.1:137777-147798 GCA_027560395.1 Boaedon fuliginosus
TATTATTGCTCCTCTCACTATGATACCAATTTTCTAGGGCTTAAAATCTTCAAATATGACTCAGCTATTCAAATGCTTCTTAAACTTCACATTCTAAAAGAAAGGTCTTCCTACCAACTGATAAATAATGTGAAGCTATGTATAACAGTGAAATAAGAAAGTAACTTCTCCCTTTTTAAAATAATAACATAGAACAGGAAATGATGAAAGGAAGGCTGATTAAAACGATTAGACAGTTCAAATATTTAGGATGAAAGCTTACTCACAAATATAAGAAACCATGAAATATTTTAGAATTACAACATACAAACAAAATGATTAGCCACAGACAATAAAACACTATTGGTAGGTAAACAGTAATTGAAAATATTTTAAAATATTTGAATATTTTAGGAATGAGAAAATAGGGCAGTTTTCATCTAATCCATTAAAAAATGCCTAGATGGGAAAGGAAGACTGATACATGTTTTGCAAATTTATTGCAACTATTTTACAGGTATATTTGGTGTAGGTGAATCATTTATCAATGGTAATTATTTGGGAGGGGAGGGGCACAAGGGGGTATTGCAGAACCATCTATGCTTATTTTGCAAGGGATGTTCATTATATATAAAGAGATATAGCAAATGATCTTGAAATATATAGTAGTAGTCCTTACTGGATGCCAAAATATGATTCTAAGGAAATCTACCAAGAATCATCTTCACTTCATTATATATTGTGATTTAATACTATTTAAATTTTATACTAATACATTCTTTCTCATATATAGCCTGTTGATCTACAATATTAGTGGGAAAGAAAGGGTTTTAAGTGCAGAAACATTATTCTTCATTGCTTAAACCAATTCTCAATTAATTTAATGAAAGAGAAAATGCTTTCAAGATTTCAGTGAAATTTTCAGGAGTTCGGTGCATTTTGGTGCATTTTGATACTTGTAAATCTACTGTCTTTTACTGTAATACCATATTTCTAGTGTTTGGCAGTTTTCTTGGCTACCTCCACTTCATTTAAATTCCAAAGGAAGATTTTCCCATAGAGAAATATGCATTGCTGAGCTGACTTCAAAATGATAGAAAGACAGGTAACACAGAGCAGCAATAGTGGCATTTTCTACTGTTTCCACCAATACATTAAGCACCCAAAACAAAAAAATGTAACCTCCCCTACTCTAAAAATGAGTTTGGAAAACCCAAAGAGAAATGTTTGAGAAATTACAGTGTAGTTTTAGCACAATAGAGAACCAAATAGACCACAAAACAACAACAAGCTCTACTCTCCATTGAAACAATGTTTATTTTCTAAATGAGATTTACAATGGCCAGTTGAAATTCTGAAAAAAAAAATATCATTTCTGCTGAAGCATTAATAAAATCAAAAGTTCTTAAATATCACAAAGCAACTGATGCTGCAGGCTAGTGAAGCCTGTAGATTGAATCTTCAAATATTCGTTGTATAAATTTGCACTATATACATTGGTACGAAGTGGCCATAGAAAGCATTTACAAAGACTGCAATAACAAAAGAGTAAAATGTAGCTTCCTCTTGTGTATAAATGAGATTTTTAAAAACTGCTGCATGTTCACACTTTAGTTGCAGTGCATGCATACCACTTTTTATATCCATGCACCATGCTAATTTGCTCTCTGGGCATACTGTGAGCCATTTACATAATTTCAGCTTCCTAAAATCTGAAAACATCAGGAAAATTCATGTGTTCATTTGCCTGGAGCAAAAATTCATTGAACCTCCAACAATTGATATGAGCTCTTGGAAAAAGGGGAAAGGGAGCCACTTTTGGAAACCTGCAGTTTAGCTTTGACAACTAACACCACAATTTCAATTACTGTGCAACCTAAGGCTACTTGTCACAGTGAATGGTTGTTTAAAAATGGCATTATAGTCCTAAGTACAATTGTTATAGAAATAAAATTATGGAATGGTTATTCCACAATAGTTACAGTAGTGCAAATTGTAATTTTCTGAATATTTCTTTTAAACTTTCATTTATGGGGGCAGAAAAAATATGATCTGAAAAATGTTTTGATTTGGTTGTGAGGACAGTTCATATTTTATGTATCTAATTATCATTTTAAAACAAAGCAAAACAATTAGCAGCATTTAGTTGCAGCCATAAATATGTTTAATCAATTTGAATCACCATTATATCATAAACTTCTATTTACTCAGAAATAAGTTGTCTGAACTCAAAGGACACTTCCCAGGCTCCCAGGTCATATGACTGCATCCTCATTATGCAATGCTATTTACTTGGTCTTCAGTTAAAGAATTAGTTATTATTACCTTACACCATACAGTAAAGAATACTTTAGTATAATGAAAACAAAGACTACAACCCCATTGCAATGAGAAGAGAAGAACATGCTATTGAGTTTTATTATAACATTCTATGTCTGGTATTTCTGCAACCAATATGCTGTTTCTATCCTGGCAAGTTGTGATTCATGTGTTCAAATATTCTAAACATAGCCTTTCCATGATTGATCTCCGACCATCCAATTCTGCTTCTCCCTGAGCCCCTGGATTATAGACTGCTTCCAGCAGAAAGAGAAATGTAGCTATGCACAGGAGTATAGGTAACAGCAGACATTAAACATTTTCACATGAGATTCAGAAGTACCATACTTTCAAACTATATATAATAACAATGTTATATTTAGATATACATCAGCAGCTTATTGAGCAGAGTAGGGAAAGAGTAGGGAAGAGGGTATTATAATTCCTAGAATTATAGAAATCCCTTGATACTATCCTTTTCTGTGTGTAGTTGCAGAATTACAACCCCAAATATTTGTCAGGCTTTCCTTTGAAAAAGTACAAATTGCATGAGTTCAGACTGTAGAACACAATTAACATGCTGAATAAATATATGGTTAATTCAAGTTAGTACTTCTCCCCAATTTCCATATTCAAAGTCCAATGGAATAGGTAACATGGAAAACTATGTTTATTTGACCAACTAATCTATTATTATCTATCCAGGCTCACAGCAGTTCTTTAGAATATAAGGCAGGTATACGGTATTACGGTATATATTTTCACTGCTACCTTATAGAGATTTACCCTATATCTCCCATCCAATTCACAGATTTACCAGGGGGAAAAATCCATAATTTTTCATGCTCAAAATGAAAATTGTTTCTCAGAGAAAATTATATCACAACATATAGTTATAACCTTTCTGTTTTCATTAAATTATTGGCAGGACAAAAAGTGAAAAGGCAGCTCCCACGTACCTTGGCATATATGTAAATAAAAAGGAAACAAGTCTTCCTTTGCTTACTATCTTTGCTGGCATCTTTATGATCATAATCATAAAGAAGAGACTTCCTGTTTCTTCTTCTTACTGGTATATTTGAAAAACTATATAAGAATACTGATTGGTTTTACCAGTAAGCCATTCTAGTGGGCAAGTAATAGTTAAGGTTCTGGACTAGGAAGAGAGACTAGGAACAGGGAGAATCAAGTTCCAGTCCCAGCAGAGTATGAAAGTCAATTGGGTGACTTTGGGCCAGACATGTTGTCTTTGTCCTAAAATGTAGGCAAATGGCAAACCACTTATTTATTTATTTGTTTGTTTGTTTGTTTGTTTGTTTGTATTTATACCCCGCCTCATTTCCCCTATTAAGGGGAACTCTAGGTGGCTTTACAGATCTACAAAGCTCATCAGTATAAGGATTAATCACCAAGCTACTTTTTCATCATTGTCTTAACTGTGAATGGTTGCTAAATGAGGCAGTTGCTAAACGAGGATCACCTGTATTATTTTCAATTCTTGATCAAACAGAAAGCTTTTCATTTGAAGCAAATATAAAAAGTGTATTGCAAGCTTCCTTCTTACCAATCTGGAATGGAAATAGTTAATCCAATGAACAAGTGCCTCTTAGGGATCTGATTAATACAGGTAACCCTGTATTTAGGATCACAATGGAGCCCAGAATTTTGGTCATAAGTCATTGTGGTCTTACACTGAATCATCACGAGACCAAACTCAATTTTATGACAACCATTTTATGACAGTCATAAAGTGAGTGATTTTAGTTAAGCAATTGAAAGAGATAGATAGATAGATAGATAGACAGACAGACAGACAGACAGACAGACAGACAGACAGACAGACAGATGTCTTTGGACAGCTGGCTCTTTGGCTTTGAAACGGAGATGAGCACTGCCGCCTAGAGTTGGGAACCAACTAGCACATATGCGTGAGGGGAACCTTTACCTTTTATACATATATATATACATATACATGTGTGTGTGTGTGTCTTTTCCCCTCTGTACAGAAGAGGTGTGAGAAAAATTGGTCCACTAAGGTCGGCAGCTCGGTGGTTCAATTCCCAAGAGCGATTAAAACCGCCTCCTGCTTAGGCAGGGGGTTGCCTGTTTGGGCAGGATGTTGGACTCGATGACCTCCAAGGCCCCTTCCAACTCTGTTAATATACACACAGACATAGACATGCAATCTAAATAAAAAAGAAGTTGCTTGGATGCCTCACACCTCTTCGGTGCAGAGAGGAAAGGACTTAACCTCTTTTGTTCACTGGATTATAACTGTTCCTGGATTTCCTATTAGAGTGAGGAATTACTCTCCCCAAATGGATTGAGATAATGCACATTTTCAATGGCTCTCTCTAGAGAATCCCAAATGGCACAGCTGCAGGAACCCTGCACCAATTTAGTAGCGCGGTCTTTAGTGCCACAATGAGCAATCTTTCCATCTCAACCAATAAAAACCGTGGAAGGGGAAATTAAAAGTGAAATTTCCCCCAATCCTCCTTTTAACATAGCAGGGGTTAATTAAACCCATTGACTTGCTGGTTCATGTCAGTTTATAGCCATCAAGCGAAAATAGATATCTTGCTAATACCTTCCATCAAAAGGCATGTATTTTGTCTAGTTCCAAGGCTTTCCTGTTGAATCTGAGTTGGCCAATACTCTACTTCCCACTACTATGAAGTCTATGAGACACATCCTGCAGGCAATACCCATCACTAACCTGCCAATTTGTATGGCACTAAGGACAAAACTTTTAGATTATAAGTATGACGGCAGCTACCACTGCAGAGCATTGCCAATTAGTTTTTTTCATTGCGTTGTCACAAAACAGCTTCTGGCTACTACGAAGTATCTCCAATGGAGCCGTGTTTAATTTACATATTCATGCATCTTACTTGCTTCTTCTATAGCCAACTGGATGGCTGAGGGGTAAATGGATAAATGAGAGAAAAATAGGGCTGTGAACTAATATGAAATGAACACCGCACTCGGCCATGGCTGCTTCTCTAGGTTGCTTCACTGCCCCTCCTTTCCAAATAAAGCATGTAGGGAACCCTCTAATACCCTGGAAAGACCCTCAGGTATGGTAGGGGGCTGTAGTACAAGAGGGAAACGGAAGAAATCAGATGGAAAGCGGAACATTGAGTTAGACAGGCCAACACAGTCCGCCTTTCCCTGGGTGACCTTCTCCTTGTAGCGAGGCACTGCAGAAAAGTATATTTACATAAACATTTCCAACATTGTCATTTTAAATAAATACATTAAATTTGGAACCTGCCAAATTTTGCAATTCCCCTGAGATTTTTTTAAAAAAATGGGAAAGATGCATCTATGCACGAGAATAATGTATGAACGTGTATTACATGTGTGTGTAAACCGGGCAAAATTACACAGAGGTACGGGGAAAAAACAGATACGTATTTTAATGTGGGCGTATTTAAAGTAAAAATTTCCATTTACTTTATTTTACTTATTATTTGTGTATTGGAATTTGTCCAACAAAAATGAGAAAAGAATAAGAGAATAAAAATACAATGACAAGGACGATAGGCACGTTAGTGCACTTATGCACGCCCCCTCTACTGACCACTTAAGTATGAAGTAAGGTAGGCTTTTGACAAGCTAGACTTTATTCTCAGAGAGATGAGAAACTGAGAAAAGGGTGAAGTTGATATAGGATAGCAGAGGACAGGATAGGAGAAAGAGCAGAAAGAAGAAAAAGAAGGGGAAAAAATCCAAAGAGGAAAAAAAATTCCTCGATTCTAACAGCCGCTTCTTATCCTATATCTCAGACATCTGGACACTGATCAATTCCTACTAGGTCTGATGGTTGAATCCTCAACTTACGACTTTAATTGAGCCCAGAATTATGGTGGTAAGTTGTTTTGGTTGAAAGTCAAGGCATCACATAACCAGACCTGATTTTTCAACATTTTTTCTGGTGCTCATTAAAGCAAATACCACTGTCCTCAAGCAAACACAGCAGCTGTTATGGAAACACTGTGGTGGTTAAGTACAATTTTCCACCAATGGTCGTTTTTTTTAAAAAAAAATCAGAAACAGGAAGTAAACACTGGAAACCAGCCAAAAACTTACAAATCATGGTCACACGACTGTGGGATACTGTAAAGTAGACCCAGTTGCCATGAAATGCTCGAAATGTGACAATGTGACCGTGGGTTAGGAGGAGGACATCATACCTTCAAAAATGAGTCGTAAGAAGCGCTGGGAAGGTCCCTCATACTCTAAGATATCAGGTGCCGGTATCATTGGCGCTCTCATCTCTACTGCTGGACTCCGAAAGTCCAAGGGGACCAGGACTCTTTACTTTAGTCATTTTAGTAACCAGCAGCATGTCAGCTTTGGAAGCCATATTGTTCTTAGAAGCTTCCACGCTGCCACGTTCTGGGAAATTGGGAGGGGGGATCTCACAGAGAGGAAGAAGTTAGTCATAACAACATTCTTCTTGTCAGTCAAGGACAAGTCATCCTGCACCTGAAAAAGGAGTGGTTGGAGAAATGTCTCCAGTTGGGATGGATGGTGATTGGACCATGTGATGGACTGGTGGGTGCAGGGAATAGGGTTTTGTTTTTCAATTACCAAGGGAAAACCCAGAACTCTCAGATTCGGGTTCTCCCAGATGTGCCAATATGACAATTCTAATAAAATGGAACTTTCAGAAAATGCTAGCCTTGGAGGTTATTGGGTTGGAGGTTGTTACTTGGAACGCAAACCCTCTACAAGGTGGTTGGCCTCGCAAGGGGCTGGCTTAGATCTTAGCTCCAGTACGAAGGGTCAGAGACACCATCCATACCTTCTCCAGCGGTCGTCATGGGGAGGCACCCAAGCTGTGCAACTAGGTCCCAATTAAGAATGAGCAACCAATTAATGGGCAACCAGTTAAGAGCAGCTATTGTAAGTCGAGGACTACCTGTAAAGTTCCAAATCTAGCTGTCCTCACATCTTTGGGTACCAATCCTTTTCAACTCTTTATGGGCTTCTCTTAGGCATCTGCTGGACTTAGGCATCAGCCTGACAGATACATAAATTTGGGCTTTCCAAAGCAGTCAGAAGAACACGCTGATGCATGGGGGCCTTGTACCTTGAGCAACCTCTTCCTCTGAAAAACTGGGCATCAGGCACATGGATAGTGAATGGAAGCAGATGTGGCTTCCCTTGTCTTCACTTGCACAAGTGTCGGCTTCAGTCACCATTATTCCCAGAGGAATTGGTTGGGGAGGAGGGGAGAGTTATGGTTGCACATGGATCTGCAATCTGGGTGAGCCCTTGAAGTAGAGACGGATGCCTTTTTAGGGGGCTGCAAAAAGAGGGATCTTTGCTCATGCCAACAAACTTTGCAAAGTGCCCCTTGGGCTCTAGCATAAAGAAGATAATCTATCCGAATAGATCTAGAGATACGGGCCGAGCAAAATAAGGTGCCTTCGCAATCTAAGACCAAAGGCCCCTCTCCTTTTTCCTTTCTTGAATCCTGCCCTTGATCTCTTTTGCTTCCTACATTTGAACTTAGTTCCTTACTGACCACCCAAAACTCCCCACAGAATGGGACTTGGCTCCCCCTTTGCTTCTCTTATGGAGCAATCGCTTTTATATAGGAATACATATCCAATTACAGAGCTGCAAAGCCTCCTTTAGCCAAACATAATACATAATACAGAGACTCTCTGCACATTAGATGTTGAACTCTCTGAGAATAAGGAATTTGGCAGATGCTCGTGAAGCCAAACAAAACGTGTTCTTCCCTCCTGTGATTCATCCATTCACAAATATTGTCACTAGGGCAGCCATTTATCATTGATAGTTTGACATAATAGGCAGAGGGAAGGTTTTCTTTTCTTTTCTTTTCTTTTCTTTTTGAGCAAATTAATGGAGCCATGAAAGAAGCCATGTGCTCAAAACAACCACAGCCCAATTCAGAAGGCCCGGACAACCCATTTCACCAGCAGGCAAACTGAGTCAAACGGAATGAGTGTCTATCTATAGGGTAACCACCATTACCACTCGTGCATCTGTTTCAACCCACTTACTGTAATGGTAAGAGGGGAATGACCTTGATACACCAGGAAAAGAGATAGGAACCATCGGAGCAGAGGGAACACCCCCCCCCCCCACAGCTTCACAGTGGGTGGAGAAGAAGATCAAGAAGAACCCTCTCTAAGTTATGGGGGTGAAAAGGAAACAGTGGGACAATTATAATTTCAGATTTACAAGATTGATGTCCACTTTGCCAAGTAGACCAGACAGGGAACACGGCCAGATAAACTAATTCTACTTTATCATACAGTTACACTGACAGAATCTTGCATGTCTGAATGTACAATTTTTCTGCAGTCCCCATTACAGCCTGAGAAACTGGGGTGGGTTCCTTCTAAGCTTCTTGCCCCACCCTTTAGGCAGCTGTAGACTATGCTCCATCTTATCTGACCGTTCCCTAGGCAACATGACTTCTCCCGCCCCCCCAAGGTCATTTCCACATATTATTACATCTACCAATTAATTCCTATCTCCAATTAACACCAATAATCCAGAGCTCAAAATAGATGAGAGTGTTTAAAGGCCGCTGAAGGAAACATGATGAATCATAGAAACACGGGGTTGAAAAGGACCTTTGAAATCTTCTAGTCTAACCCCTCACCAGGGCAGGAATCCTCAGGCCATCCTAAATGGCTGCCCAACTTTTGTTTGAAGCCTCCAGTGAGTGATGGGCACTAACGATGCTATTTATTTATTCTACAGCGATTTCATTGCTTGATAGTGGTGACAGGCAGGAAATTCCTCCTTATTTCAAAGGTGGAAAGCTTCCATCTACAGGTCTTTGTCCTTTCCATTACAGAGTATAAACTCACATTCTGTTTTTTTTCCCCTCTGACAGTCCTTCAAATATTGGGAGATTGCTATCGTATCTCCCCTCAGCTTTCTCTTCTCTACGCTAAATGGATCCAGCTCTTTTAATGGGATTTAGCCTCCAATCCTCTCACCATCTTTCTTGTTCTTCTCTGCACTCTTTCTGGTTTCTTAGCATCCTTTTTGACACAGTATTCTAAGTGTGGTCTGTGTGTACAGTAAGTGTACACTGTGTGTACAGTAAGTGTGGCCCTGCAGTGTACAGCAGTGGAAATGGGGCCTTCAGCCTCCTACCCTTGGCCGTGCCTCCTTCTCCTCCAGGCTCCCACCTCCAGTCATTTACCTCCAGCTTTCCTCCTCCGCTGACCCTTCCCCAGCCATTTGCCCTGGCCAATGGGCCTCCACCCCGCGTCCTAGACCCTATAGGCCAATGGGCCTCCGCCCCGCATCCTAGACTCTACAGCAGACCTATCAAGTCCTGTAATCTTGAAATTATTCTTCTGTGGATGCAGCCAAAGGTTGCATTAGTTCTTTAAAAGCTGCTATACACTATAGACCACGTTTAATCTGTAGTCTATTAAGGTACTCAAATCCTTGTCAAAAATACTGCTGCTAAGCCAGTTATCACCTCTCTTATACCTTTTTCTTAAAGTCTGCCCACCAAATTCATTCACAAAATCAAAATTATGTGCCAGAACTATACTTTTTTGCCAGAAGATACTGGCAAAAAAATTAAAACACTGTCACTACTCTTCTTCTTCTTCTTCTTCTTCTTCTTCTTCTTCTTCTTCTTCTTCTTCTTCTTCTTCTTCTTCTTATTCTTATTGTTGTTGTTGTTGTTGTTGTTGTTGTTTTGTTGTTG